>SJYB01006931.1:42810-55019 GCA_006408585.1 Antidorcas marsupialis
CTGTGTGACCCCATAGACAGCAGCCCACCAGGCTCCCCCTTCCCTGGGATTCTCCAGGCAAGAACACTGGAGTGGGGTGCCATTTCCTTCTCCAGTGCATGAAAGTGAAAAGTGAAAGTGAAGTTGCTCAGTCGTGTCTGACTCTTCATGACCCCATGGACTGCAGCCTACCAGGCTCCTCCATCCATGGGAATTTCCAGGCAAGAGTACTGGAGTGGGGTGCCATTGCAATTAACTCTACTCCAATTAAAATAAATTCTTTAAAAATAAAATACAAACTTGTATGGATAAAAGCTTTTTTTAAAAAAAAAAAAAGTAGTAGATGGAACAGGATAACCTCTTTCATCCAAGACTTGATGCCACAGTCACCTTAGAACTGTGAGTCATGGTATCACCTGAACAAGCAAGGTGTGTTCCACAATGTTCCATCTTATGCCTCAATAATGACAAAGATGGGCCCAGAGCATACCCACCCTATCACGTCTTCTAGGACACACGGGAAGAAGAAGCCCAGTCCCACACGAAGCTGGTTTGCGATCAGGTGACTAACCCTAGCCAATGAGATGTAAGTCAGAGGAATATACACAACCTCTAGAACTGGCCATAGAAAATAAAGCCTCCTGTGTGTTTCCCTTCTCTCTGCCTCTCCACAGCTGTCTTGGAGGCCATGTGCTCCAGCTAACAGAGTTCTGGGATGGAAGGTACCCAGATTCCACTGTCACCTCTTGGCAAAATCTGTTAAAAAGAAACACACCACACACTTCTGGCTTTGTGTGAGCAAGAAATAAATGTCCATTGTGTCTAACTCTCAAATTGGGGATTATTTATTATATCAGCTACCAATACTCACCCTAACTAATCCCTGATATGAGCATGTTATACACATTTCTGGGTGTATATCAACTTATATCACTGCAAAAAATATCAAAAGAAAGAAGAAAGTTTATTGGTTATTGATATGTGTATTTCACTACCAAAAAAAATCTCAACAGTAAAAGAACAAAACAAACAACCCAATTACAAAAATGGGCAAAAAACATGAACAGATATTTTGCCAAAGACAGAGATGGCAAGTGAGAGTATGAAAAAAAAAATGTTCAGCACCATTAGCCATTGAGGAAATGTAAGTTAAAATCAGAGTAGGACATCACTCTATACATATTAACACTATATTAAAACCAGTGATAATAGCAAATGCTAACAAGAAGCAGAGAAACGGATCTCTCATTCATTGCTGGTGAGAATATCAAATGGTACAACCACTCTGGTAAACTGTCAGTTACTCACAAAACTAAATATGCACTTAACAAAAACCCAGCCCTTGCATACTTGGACATTCATATCGGAGAAGTGAAAACTGATGTTTGCACAAAAACCTATACATGAATAGTCATCAGTTGAGTCTAGTCACTCAGTCATGTCCGACTCTTTGTGACCCCATGGACTGCAGCACGCCAGGCTTCCCTGTTCATCACCAACTCCCAGAGCTTGCTCAAACTCATGTCCATTGAGCCAACGATGCCATCCAACAATCTCATCCTCTGTCGTCCCCTTCTCCTCCTGCCTTCAATCTTTCCCAGCATCAGGGTCTTTTCAAAAGAGTCAGTTCTTCACATCAGGTGGCCAAAGTACTGGAGTTTCAGCTTCAGCATCAGTCCTTGCAATGAATATTCAGGATTGATTTCCTTTAGGATGGACAAGTTGGATCTCCTTGCTGTCCACAGGACTCTCAAGAGTCTTCTCCATCACCACAGTTCAAAAGCATCAATGCTTCAGCTCTCAGCTTTCTTTATGATCCATAGAACCTTTTATTTTCAATGATTGAATAAATTCTGATACATTCATACAAAGGAACATTATTCATCAATAAAAGTAATAAGCTATTGATTTGTGCAACAGCCTGATAGTTTAAGTGGAAAAGAAGTTAATCTCAAAATGTACACACTACATGATTCTACTTATATAACATTCTCAAATGACAGAATTATAGAGCAGGACAGACCAGTAGTTGCTGGGGACAGAAATGGGGAGGTGAGGTAGGGGTGTGACTACAGAGAGGTGATACAAGGGAGCTCTTTTGTGATGATGGGGTTTTTTTTTAAACTTTACTGTGCCTGAATACACAGTAAACACTAGTAGGTATTCACTATTATTATTTTTTTGTAAAGCGTTTCCCCCACAATAATTATAGTAAAGATATTTTTTACCATGTATTTTTCTTCTCTTTCATACACACATTCTCTGGCTATCCATGAAATGATGTAACTGAAGGAAGAGAATATGATTATCTGAAAAACAACATGAAAATGAGTATTTCATTCTCAGGCAAAGTTGGCAGTTATTTTAATAGAAGAATCTCTTGCATGGGAACATGTCTTCATTTCCATGAACTCTGTAGCTTTTCATCTTTTGTTGATAATGTTAACATGGAGAAAATTCCTTCAGTGACTTGTTTTATATGCCTGAGACCACAGCTACTGGCATCTCATAGGTCTGTGTCTTGACAATGGTGATACTGTGGTGGTGTTTACTGAGACACACAGAAACACACACAAACACACACACAGATTATTGCAAGGTACAGTAAAAACTACAGGCTTTATTCAATTTTTAATGGTCAGAACTGAATAAGGTCTGCAGTCTAGTTAACAGTGTTATACCAATGTCAGTGCCCTGGTTTTGAGATTGCACATTGCAGTTGTATAAGACATTACCGTTGGGGGAAGCAGACAGTCCCACAAGGATTTACAATTTTTGCAACTTCCTGTTAGTTATTTAAAAATTAAAAGTTAAAAACAGCAGAGGACAAGACACGTGCTGAGATCATTACCGCCACCAACCACAAACTTGGTGGACCTGTGCGTAACGCACCAAGTGTTGTCGTTGGAATTCCTGCCACTCTTACCAACCAGTAGTTCCTCTCTGGTTTTAATAACAAAGAGCTGTTCTTTTTCCTCCTAGCCAAAAATAGTAACAATAATCCCCACCATTCAGGGGCATGATATACCTCTTCAGGAGCAAAGCTCGCCACCTGGTCCTGCTGACTCACGGGGAGCAGTTTCGTCCGAGGCATAAACACTAAGTGAGCCCCACCAGGTGCCCAGGACTGTGCTCGCTGCCAAGTGGAAAACAGACTGAAGAAGATGCAGGGAAGGGGGTTGGAGGCCACTGCAGAATCCAGGAGAGAGAGAATGATGACTTGGCCCAGGGGTCACAAGGAGAGGAGATAAAAGGGTAAGTTTGAGACCCATCTGAAAGGTAAGGTAAAGAGAACATGGGGCTGTTTGGATGTGGGCAGTTATGCAAAGAGGTGTCCAGGGTGGCCTCCAGGTACACTCTGGCAACATGTGTGACCAGAGCAAGGGAAGGAACCGGCACTGACCAGTCAGTATGTCCTCACTTGGGTACCCAGAAGCCCCCACCCCTCTGGACTCTTTTTCCTGTTTCAGCTGCTTGCAGTCAGTGGCCTTTTGGAGGTGCTAGTAAGGTGATAAAAACTAAGAGGGATGGCCCTGGAAAGCTCCACCCCAGGGCAGGTCTGTTTGGGGCCACGCCTGTGCAAACCTGGGAACACTCCAGCACTCAGCTCCAGGCGGGCAGCCCCAGCCAGCTCACAGAGGGGAAGGGACCAGATGAAGCAACTGGAGGGGAGGACAGGGAGAGGGGCAGATGGGACAGGAGAGAGCAAGTTCAAGTCTGGGACCAGCTGAGACGTCCGGTGGGTGAGTCCAAAGCTCAAAGGTGGAGACACAAAGGGCCATCCGCCTACAGATGGTCTTACTGTCACAGCTGGACAGCTTTGCCTGGGGACGGTTTAGAGTAAGAAGCAAAGAGAACCAAGGACTGAGGCTCATTTTAAAACTGTGTAAAGGAAGAAGAGGTAGAAAGGGAGGCTGAGAAGGAGCAGTCAACAGAGTAGAAAGAACCACAGCAGGTTCCTTCTCAGGGAGACCAAGAGAATAAAGGGAGAAACTCTCCAGAGTTAGAACCACCAGAACAGATCTGGCCTCCAGAGGGTCTGTGAGCTGAGAGATTCCACGGAGGGTCTGTGAGCTGAGAAACAAGAGGTCACAGACGGGTCTATGAGTTGGAGACTTGCTGTCACTTATACACGGGGGAGCACACGGCCTTGTGGTCACAAGACCCACAGACACCTGTCCATGCTGACCTGGGCCAAGGGGTACAGATCATTGCCCTGGGTAAGGGAGGAGGCCACCCACATTTGGAAAACAGCTGCCTGCCTTCTAGGAATGAGACCTGCCCCCTGTATGCTTGTTTACCCCCAGGTCCTGTGGGCCCCTACCTGCAGTGGGCTTTTAGATGTTCTGCAGGGATTTCAGTGTTTTGCTAAAGGGTCACCAGTGTGCATGGTCCCCTCCCTTCCAGATTAAAATCAGCAGTGTGGCTGAGCTTGGCCCCCAGATGAGGGAGGGCATGGCCAGTGGCCCCAGTTAGGTGAGGAGTCTCGTGATTGGGACATTTCCTGAAGTTCTAACCACACACTGGGTTGAGTAAGGCAGGAGCAGGAGCCAGAGCTCCCAGGGTCCAACGTGGGGCGCGTATCCCTGAAGAAGCTGCAGAGAGTTCAGGTCCATGGGGCTGAGAAGGACCAAGGAACTGAGGCCTGCTGACAAGAAGACGTGTCCAGGCTGCACCAGCCTCGCGCGTTCCTGGCTCACATTTCCCCCTTAAGGTCATCAGCAACAGGTCTCTGGTGGCATAGACCTCACACCCTACCATTTGGGAACTCCCTCCCTCTGGACCCACCTCCTTGACCCAGGAGCTGGCCAAAGCCATAGTCTGGCCAGGCAGGCCATGTCTGTACTGCTAATGGCCTCCAGCCACATCCCTGCCAAAGTACCATTCCTCAGTCCCAATGCCGGAGTGCCCCACCTTATTCTGAGGGCCTGGCAGCCCCACTGTGTGGCCCCCATCCCCACCCACCTCATCTCTCCTTCGCTACCAAAGCTGGGAACCCAGGGTAGTGGCACTCCTCTGTGAGAGAATTTTGGCCCAAGCCTCAGTGCAGATGTGCAGAAAGGTAAGCCAGGTTTCTTAGCCCCCTTCCCATAAAATGCCTTGGCCTGCAGACTCCAAAACTAGGCAGAAAACTCTCCTGTGGGAATTTGAAGACACCTTCTCTGCTAATCCTCCTGGTCCTGAGTGGTTTTCACAGCTCATTAGAACCACCAGAACAGATCTGGCCTCCATAATGAGACCTGCGCTTCCCCAGCCTGGGAAGTGCTTGGCCCTAATGAGTTTCTCTCCACTATAAACACTACTCTGTGAGTAAGGAATTGGCATTTGTGGTTGGATCCCAGTTTTTAATAAAGCCAAGCCTGCACTCTGCATCCAGCTAAGCAGAGAGCAATGCCACCGGTGGGGAGTGGAGTGGGACAGCTCAGAGCACCCCTGGCTTCTCTCAGGCAGGAGCCAGCCCCAAGCCCACAGCAGTGTGGGCAGAAGTCCCAGCCCTACCTCCCTCCTGGAGCTGCGGGGCTGGGTGCAGAGGGCTGGGCGTCTCCAGGGAGCACTCATAGGTGAGACAGGGATGCAGCAGAGGGGCCCAGGAGTTGCTGAGCCTGTTTCCCCTCTGGGTAGTGACATCCTAAGGGTGTCCACTTTGACAATAACATGTCAGGCTTGGTCAGAGAGGGACCAGAACCATCCAAACACCAGGTCATGGGGTGGGCCCTTGCTGCTGGCCCCGGGGGAAGCTGGACAGCCTCACTCCCCTTGGATGTTAGCAGAGCAGGCTGCTGCCAGAGGCTGCTCTCCCAGCAAGGGGGTCAGGCTGGGAGTGGCTGGCGAGGAGGAAATGGGGAGGCTGCTGGCCTCCGCCCTCTCACTGGGCCTCTGCGCGCCTCCTCAGCCTACACTGGAAAGCTGCGCCTCTTGGACATATTGGTGGGGTAAAGCCCTGGGCCCAGGACACGTGGCCTCAAGGCCTCACCCTGATGGGATCCACGTGGCTGAGCTGGGCCAGGCCTGCCTGTGGCCCTTCATCCAAGGCTCTTCTCAGTGGGCAGCTTTACTCCTGCCACGGAACCCATCCTTCCTCTGCTGGCCTGTGGGTCAGCATCCACTCCCTCCCCAGCTCCCCTGACTGCCTCGGGAGCCCTGTTCTGGAAAGCGGGCCACGTTCCCTGTGTAAGTGAAGCCCGCTGCCTGCACCAGAATCTGTGTGCGTGTCTGTCACAGAACAAACAGCTCTCGCCTCTCAGGCCCCTTGCCAAACTTTGATTCATGCAACCTAGAAAATAAGACATATTTTCATGCAGTTTTGCCACATTTATTAAGGAGAAATGTGTTGAACTGACTGGCTTAAACTTGCCTTCCCCTCAACGGGGCAGCAGCTCAGGCTCCACCCATCTGTTCCTTCAAGTTGGTTTCAATCTTTCCTGGGTCCAGGTCAAAAGCTCTAAATCGCTCCAACAAAGTAACCTGACCACTTGCTTCCAAGGGACTACTTCTTGAAGAGCATTTCTTTCCAGCCTCATTGCAGAGCCCTTCCCCCTACCATCTTGTTTCCATAATCCTGAGGCTCAGGCAATTAAAATAAAATATCCTTATAGTCTCTAGATGTTTACTAGACCAGCTGGTAATGAGCTAAGCAGGATCTTCTCTATTACATAAAGGAAAAGAACAAAGAATTAGGAATATGGAAGACATTCAAATGTCTTAATTAGTGCTTCCATCTGTAAAAAAAAAAAAAGTTTCTTCATCACTGACAGCCACCCTCAGAGGCCTATCTTGGGAAGACCACAGACTCCAAAGCCGCAACACATGGGAGGATAGCAGCATCAGGCTCACCCACAGGACCCCGAGACCCTGCCATGGCCGGGACAGCAGGGCCTCCCCTCCAGTTGGGTCTGAGCATGGCACGGACTCCAGAAGGGGAGAAGCTGGCCAGGGCCTCTGAGCAAGAATGGCCAGGGATGAGGCAGAAGCTCCGGGTTCCTGATGGCATCTCGGAGACAAAAGTCTTGGCCGTGACAGACACTAAGCCGGGCTCCAGAAACTCCTCCAGCTTGATCCCCTCTTCACCTTCCCTGAAGGCCTGAGTGGATCCTCTCACAGCCTCCCCAAAGCCTGAACACCAGAGGGCCCAAAGCACTGACACATTCAGAGACTGTCATTTGCCTTAGAGTGACAGTCTGGGCCTCACCAGGCCTGACCCTGCCCCAGAGTCCTGGCAGCAGAGCTGGGCTTGTGGGTGGGAGGCAAGGGGCTGTGCAGGGTCATGGAGTCAGGCCAAGCATGTGGCCTCATCTTCAGGCTACAGTGAGGCTTCAGGCCACCTCCCGGTGATGTCATCCCAGACAGCTGCACAACAAGCAGCCCCTGTGTCCTCAATCCTCCTGGTGCCAGCCCTGTGCTAAGCACTCCGTCACATTCACCCTCTTTATAGAGGCAGAGCAGAGAGCAGTCGCCTCAGCCAGCCAGCAGCCTGGGAGCCAGGCTTTGAACCCTTGTCTTCTTGCGTCCACCAACTTCCGCACCGTGCCCACACCATGCTGCCTCCTGCAGCCAGCAATCACCACAGCCTCCCAGACTTCAGAGGCCCAGACACCTCAGCCTTCGAAGGCTACCCTGAGTCAAACTGTGTGCTCACCCACCCCCGCCCACCACAGCTCCCAGGTCCCCAGCTGAGGGTGAGCAGCCCTTTGCCAGAAGCGGGCCTGCCACACCTCTAAGCTCAACATCCAGAGCAGGCCTGACTCAGGACCCAGTAAATACTGACTGAACTCAACTGCATAAAGATTGCAAACTATTTTAAATTTAACAACAATGGATGAGTCTTAAAAGCCAGTGAATGAGAGACCAAGAAAGTAAAACTGACTCGAGTAGCCTTGGGCTTCCAAAATAGTTCTTTCCTGTAAGGCATCTTGGTCTAATGTTGGACAAATTCCCTTCAAATGGTTTAAGCCCGTTCTTTACAGATCTTATGTCCTAAACCTTTGAAAGAAAACTTCAAATACATCAGATACTTGGGGCATGGTTCTCTCACTAGCCAAATGTCTGAAAGATTTGACACTTTAAATAGCCAAACTTCAATTTGCTTCAACAAAATTGTTGCATTTCTACAAAAAGAATAAGATGATGCCCTTGCCCTTGAGGAAATCATGGGAGAGGGGACACAAAACCAAACAATTGCAATGAGTTGTGGAAATGCCTGGCTAGAAGTCTAAGTTGCTGCAGTGGGAATAAGCTCATGGCGAGGTCCCAGGGGAAGAATGAACAGAGAGTGGGAGCTGTATTCTACAAAGGAGAGGGCATTTGACTTGCCTTGAAGGAGGATTTACAAGATCAACAAGGCAGGATATGCCACATAAGAGGGAACAGCGTGACGGCAGATAACAAGAAACTGCTGGCATTTTCAGACCACAAAGAAGAAGTGAGCATGTCTGAGGACCAAATGAAAGAGGCAGGAAAGACAGAGGAGGCAATGAGATACGGCTTCCAACTGACCATCAGTCCAGTGCTTAACAAGGCCTGTCTCAGGATGCTTCCAGCAGCACAGAATGTTTGACTGCTTCTCCAGTCGGCTTCATGTTGTAATGCCTTTGTATTTCTCTCATCTGCTTTTATTGGCTTTTTTCCTTTTATTTTCTTTCTCACATATCAGACTGATACTTTCCCCCTTTTGCTGTAATTATTAGCGTATGTATTCACTGAATCATTTACTCTATAGATATTCTCAGATGAGCTACTAGGGGCAGGATCCTGGGGAAGGCCCAGAGGAATCGAAGGACCCAGTGCCAGTCTGAGTCCAATATGAGGAGAGCAGGGCTGGCGGGAGAGTGGAGAGGACAGGCTGCAGTAGCGTGTCCCAGGCCTACGTCCCGTACCTCACAGGATACTCATATAGTCACACACACACACACACACACACACACACACACACACATACATTTGCTGCTTCTCAACTATTCCATTTTAGAAACCAGTTATCCAAACTTGCTAGAAATACATTTAATTAAAAATTTCCCAGTCAACCCTGCTCCTTCTCTTCGCCCTGCTGGTCCAAGATGGTCCCGGCCCCTCACTGTTCCAGCTCCAAGTCCCCCCTGCTCCAGAGGGGTGTCTTCATTCCTCTCCTTCTGCTCCATCGGAGGACCCTGCCTTCTGTTGGAAGAGTGACTGCTCCAAACAGGCCCTTGCGGTAGCCTAAGTGTCCACTCGGAATGCCCCAGAGATGGCAGAGGCAGGCTCAGAGATGGGGAGTGGTCCTTTGCAGATTCTCCCTGGGCTCTTGGTGGCAGAGCTCCAACCAGATGTGCAGATAACTATTCCCTTGTCATCATCCCCAGACTCCCAGGCCCTGCTGTACCTGAGGCTCAGCACAGGCCAAGCTTTCTCCAGGGAGCCCTGGGGTCCAGATCTCTGCAGGGGCACCCAGGAGCAAGCAGCAGGCCAGATCCTCACCCACACCAGGAAAGCCGCGCTGAGCTGTGGCAGGCAGGAGTAAGCACACACATCTCCATGACACCCACCCTGCAGTCAGGATCCTAGCCTGAGACCCCTGTGCCCAGGATGGACTGGACTGAGCCAGGATGTCTTCCTGTCTTCATCCTCCTGGTCTGGGGTCCTGCCTTCTGCTCAGACTGACGAGAAGGCAGGTCCAGTGGCTTCAGCCAGGCCCTGGCTGGAGCTCCCTGTAGCTGGGTCCCCTGACCAGGATGGGTGTCCAGGTCAGGTGGACACTAGAGAGTGGGCACTCTTCCTGAGAGGCAGAAGTGAGTACCCCAGCTGGCCCTGGCAGGAAATTTGGACCAGGAGGCCAGACCCAGACCCGTACCCAGGGCCTAGGGGTTTGGCTGAGGCCCCCCTTGAAGTGCCCACCAGGGGCAGGGCCTGCCACTGAAGCTGTGACAGCACCACACTTCCTGGAAGCTGAAACAAGTCAGTTTCCCTGGGCTCGCTCAGCTCTTCAAGGCCAGCAGAGGCCAGGCCCAGCCCCACAAGAAAGAGTGGAGTTGTTCAAATGCAGTGGAAAAAACCAACAACCCCAAAGGAGCTGGACACTCCGCCAGATCTGTGATAACCACCCCATCCTTTGAGTTGGCCGGCTCCCAGCGATTAGAGGCTCTAGACCCAGCAGGCCTGGGACACAGCTCCATCACAGTTTATCACCACTCCTGGGGTGCTGGCAGCCCCACTGGCTTCCTCCGGCCATGAGCCTGGAGCCTGGGACAGACAAGCCATTGGTGAGGGCACCATCAGCAGCCTCACACCCAGTCTGACCCCTGCCCTTGGCTTTGGTGGCCTTTCCAAGTGCCCTCCCCCACTGAACTTCAGCTCCCTCATTGATGACATGGGGATAGGAATGCATGGGCCGGAGTGAGCCCCAGATGTATGGCACAAATGGAAGTTCCCTAGGAGAGGTTGGTCCACTTGCTGATATAATCAGAGGCCACAGCAATCCCCAAAGCTATTGCTTAGCCAGCTCTGAGGCCTTGACCCACCTAATGACCTTAAAACCCAAGAACCCACCTCCCTGTTGCCAGCAGGAGCGGGGGGGCTCTGGGAAAGCAGGCAGGCCGGGACCAAACCGAGGGAAGCAGCTCTCAGCTCCAGGGAGAAGTTACCTCCTGGATACTGAATCCCAGGTTGAGCCCTGACCCTAAGTTGACAGAAAACTGCTCTGATACCTGAGTACACACATCATTTATGTTGAGGCCTATGCCCCATTTGTGGAGTCAGGGAAGATTAACTAACAACTCCACTTGGAACCTGAGATGGGAGAAGCAGGGAGAGCATGCAGGATGGGGAGAAGCCAGCCCTCCCAGCAGCTAGTGACGCATGAAGGCTCCCAGCAGAAGTACACTTGGTGGCCGCCCCTGCCCGGCCTGAGTCCGCACAGCCCTGGGGGCCCCTGCACGTGCCTCACCTGCTCAGCCACAGCTCCTCTTGCACACACTTCGGGTCCCAGCCCCTGGCCTTCTCCTGGGCCTCCAGAGTCAGGCTTTCTAACACCACCCCACTCAGATGCTCCCTGACAACCCGTTGACTGTGGCCTCGCCTCCCATGCCTCCTTCCCATCCTTTTCTGTCCACATTGAGTTTCTCCAAGTAATCGTGAGATCTACAACTGCTTACTTGTTTGTTCATCATGTTTTGGGCTTTAAAGGGAAGGGCTTCCCTGGTGGCTCAGCTGGTAAAGAGTTCACCTGCAATGCGGGAGACCTGGGTTCAATCCCTGGGACGGGAAGATCCCCTGGAGAAGGGAACAACTCCCACTCCAGTATTCTGGCCTGGAGAATTCCACGGACTGTATAGTCCATGGGGTCGCAAAGAGTCGGACACAACTGAGCAACTTTCGCTTTCACTGAGTGCAGATTCCTCGGTACGTGGCCTCTATCTCTTGAGGCTCCGGAGGCCCATGACTTATTCTGTGATTTCTCCTCTCCTTGCATTCTTGCTCCCATCCCACCAAACACCCCTCACATTCCACAGCCAGCACCTGGGGTCTTTGCTGTGTGTCTTTGCACTTTGAGTGTCCTTGTGAGAGGGGGCAGGAGAGTCTCACACTGACATCATGTTGTAAAACAGCCGCCACGTTTCTGACTTTTCCACTCGGCCCTGAGTGAAGGCCCAGCAGCAGCACTGAGCACTCCGGGATTAGCTGCTTCTCACAGTGGCAGAGCTCAGGGAGCCCTGATGCCCCAGGTGCCCATGCCGGCCGGGACCAACAGCACCAGGGGTGGCCTTGCAAGAGCTCTCAGCATGCCCCATCTGCCCATCAGTGTCCCTTTGCCCTCTGGAGGGCTACGCCTGTCCCCAGCCCATTTCCTGTCCCCACACCCATGCACTCTGTGGCTCTCAACAGTGTCTGCTTCCCCCTCTCGATGGTTTAATGCATCA
Organism: Antidorcas marsupialis; assembly: GCA_006408585.1. Taxonomy (NCBI): domain Eukaryota; kingdom Metazoa; phylum Chordata; class Mammalia; order Artiodactyla; family Bovidae; genus Antidorcas; species Antidorcas marsupialis. Next base: position 54,678 of record SJYB01006931.1, read on the forward strand.
AGGGCAGGCCCAATTCACCTGTTGATGTGCCACAGGCATACCCCCAGCAGCACAACAGTGCCTGAGGGAAGGCCACACAAGGCCACCTGCTCACACACCTCCTCCAGAGCGGAACCCAGCCCCAGCAAGATCTGCAGGACAGCCACTGTGGGGCTCCTGGCCTCTGGCCAGGGTTGGGGGGAGGCGGCCCCGGGGTTGGGGCAGCTCACAGGCAGCTCAGCAGCGGGATTCTACAGGAGCTGCAGCACTGCTGGTCTTCTCAGGTGGACCTTGCAAGACAATTTCAAAATACAAATCCAAGCCAATAAAGGGGCTGACACAGCCCCACCCAGCCCCCGCTCC
>SJYB01006932.1:0-21176 GCA_006408585.1 Antidorcas marsupialis
TGGCCGCCTCACTGTCCAGGGAGCGCTGGGGATTTTACGCTTGTACAAGCAGGTCCTCCCAGAGAAGTAATTTTCTCCACAGGACACAGGCTCAGCAGTAAATTCCCAGGCTTTTACAAGAAGATGAAAAGTGAGGAGCATCTGGGAAGTTCTAATCGCATGTGAGCAGTTCCAATCTCTGGCGGTTAATGGTGTGGGGCCACGGTTCAACCATAACTTCTGTCTGCCCGTCTGTCTCTTCCCTTTCAGCTCTGGAACATGCCTCGTGGTAGGTCTACAGGGGGTGAAGTAAACCAGCGGTCGTGCAGACAGACACGTTTTGATTTTTATATCTTTATTATACCTTCGTATATTTTCAATGAGATTTATACCTCACTCTACATAATCTGGAAACAGATGGACTGAAGAAGTCACCCGTAGTTCTACTACTACTCAGAGACGACTCAGGGTTTTCTAATCTTCCTGTGTGGGAATACTTCAGAATTTTTAAACTTTTGCTCATGGTTATGAAAGCAGACATCTTCATCACAAACACTTTGGGAAAGGCAGAGAACCATAAAGAAGCAGAGAGGAAGTAGGTCATAATATAGAAAGATTTGTTGATGAAGAGTATTTCACCACGACATACATGGAAACAAAACCGTCAGAGCAGTTGAGAAACTCTAAAGAAAAAACACAAGATAGAAATCTCTCTCTAGGGGAGTTCCCTGGAGGCCCGGCGGCTGGGATTCTGGGCAACATTGCAGCTCTCAGGGTCCACTGCTGGGGACGCTGCGGGGGGCGAGGGGCGGTGACCGCCAGGGGCTGAGAGTCACCTCCAGGGGCAGGGAGAAGGGTGAACGGCAGCAGTGTGTGCGCGCGTGTGTGTGCATACGCGTGGAGGAGATGGGGAAGGAGGGCTTGCCTGCACACACACTCAGGGCGGGGAAGGCTGAGGGACGGGGAGAGGCGGGCGGTGGAGGCCGCAGAGGTGGCCCTCGGGTCCTGGGGGCGTCCGGCGGACGTGGAGGTCCTAGCCGCCCCGGGCCCCCCCAGAAGCAGGTGGCCTTCTCTGGTGGGCCTGCCTTGATCACGGGGCACAGCTCCGGTGCCCCAGCTGGGCCACCATCTACCGGGGACACTCGACTGGGGTAACTGGGGGCCGTGGAGGGCAGGCCTCCCTGACTTGGCCCCCGTGGGAGGCACACTCCAGAGGCCCACGGTCACCCCTGGGGCCAGCCTGCTCTGTTCATGCTGCTTTTTGTTTCATTCTCAAGAGAAATCAGTGCCTGCCTTGCTCACCTCACTGGAGAATTACAAGAATAAAATGAAGTGGTGAGCACGAGATTACTAACCGTGGCGCTGTGTGGCTGCTCCCCCTTGGGTCTGTTAGGGCAGCACCCCCTCCAGAAGCCTCTGGGACCCCCACTCGGGGTGAGGTGACCCCGGTGGCAGCTGATGAGCGGCCAGTTGGCGTCTCTGGATGGCGGCGCCCTGCAGCCCCGTCCCGCACCTGGCAGGGGTTCGCAGTCAATCCAAGACGGCTGAGCGGGTGAGCGCGTGTTGCTAGAGTCCTTGCAGGGCGTAATGCAACAATCTCTTGTTTGCTTTTTATGCGAGGAAACCAGAGGCAGAGGAACAGCAGAACCCAGGCGGCTGGGGCGCCCCAGGCGCGTCTGCATGCTGGACTCGCCCCTGCGGCTGGAAGCGGCCCCAGGACAGAGCGCTGCCGCGCTCGCCGCGCCGCCTCCCTGAGGATGGACGGCCCGGGAGGAGGCGCGGGCGTGCAGTGTCCCGGCCCCCGAGTGCGCGCGCTGGGCACGCGGCTCGCTGCCCTGCAGGGGGACGCCCGCGGCACGTGGGTCCAGGGATGCAGGTGTGGGCAGCGCCCAGAGAGATGGCGGGTGCGGCCCCAAACGCCCTTCCGCCTCGCCGTCGGACAAGAACAGAGACGCTTAAATCAAAGGCGTGGAAAGGCGGGGTTTGGGCCTGTGCCCGGCTGAGTCTCCGTGGTCGGGGCTGGGGGCTGGGGGCTGGGCTGCACCCCACCCGTTCACGGAGCTGGTTGTGCCCGGGAGGCATGCTAATGCTGAACGGAACAGCCGAAAGTAGGCGTTGCGTGTGCGTGGGAGGCGGCCGGGGGAGCCCAGTGGCGGTCTGGGGAGGTTAGAGCCACTTACTGAGGCCCAGGTAGTTTTCCTTCGCTAGTTTTGGTGATTTTCTCAGGACGCAGGGTGCTTCCCATTGCCACATATTTGCATGTATTGTGCTTGGCTGACGGCTGGCCCCCAACTCCCGCAATTGTTCCTAGGCCCCAGACATTCTGTATTAAACCTGTAAATCATCTCTAAGCACTTTGTTATTTTGCTGCTAGACTCTTGGCCTTATTGCATTTTCAAAGGACCTAACGAGGTAGCCAGTATATGTCAGGGGTACACTGAGGCTGTGTTTAACGTGTGCCTCAGTGTATGAAAGGCACAGAGTATCAAGTATCTCCAATTTTAGCTTTCAGCATCAATGGCCCTGTATTCGAAAATGAGGCGTGTGCTTCTTGAATCTCAGAAGGGAATATATTCAGGAAAGAACTAAACTGAGATTTGGATGGGTGGGGAAAAAAGTAATTTGTATTTTCTTTAATAAAATATTTTTCAGAAGACAGTTTTGTTTGGATGTAGGTATTGCAAGATGAACTTGTAATGTTCTTACTGCCTCTCTACTATATTATCATTGTGCTTATTTAGGAGCAAAAAAAATATCTTCCTCAACACAGGGCAGGACGTTTCAGATCCAGGAGCTGGGTCTAACCATCAAAAGAATAGTTGATTTTTTCTACTGTGCGATCCTTAAAAATCGGTGCATATTTTGAGATTAGAGTGACCCATCATACATAGAAATTCTCCATTATTACTCCACAAACTTAAAAAAAAAAATGGTGTTTCAAATGAAGAAATAGGTTGCAGACTCATTTCGCCTGAGCCCAAAAGAAAAGCGAAGTTTATTCTCTTCCAGCCGACAATGTTTAAAATAAGCATTGTCCTTTGTTTGAACAGAACAATAGCGCGACCCAGCGTGAGGGTGACTTACCTCTCGCTAAACTGCCCTAACTGCTCACGACGGAGAAGACGGGCTCATCAGCCGCGTGTGCAGAAAGAGTAGAATCCACGGGAACGACTCAGAGAATCACCAGCCGAGCCCCAGCCCTGAGTTTGTGGCCAGCAGGTGGGTCCCGTGAACCGCCGCCACCGATTTCCAATGGCACACAGGAGTGGGATTTTTACCTGGGGTCGAGGGTCAGTTTTATGTCCCGTCTCTCTGAAGTTGAAGAAAAAAAAATTGTTTTTAGGAAAAAGGGATCTATATTCCATTGAAGGTATTTTTCCAAGGCCCCAGAACCAAGTTTGTTTGTAAATCCATAATGTACTGAACCGTTTTACCCCACCTTTTAAGTGATTCCTATGTAAATTAGGGATGGATTCCTAATTAATTTATTTTCGCTGCTGTTCTTGGATGTTAAAAGCTTGCATTCCTCAAGATCACCCTTCTTCATAAATATCTTCAATAAATTTCAGCCCCGAATGACAGCTCGAGCTCTTCTCCTTTGTGGGATGATAGAATTGAGCGTTCTAAGGCAAATATGAATTCGGTGACCCCAAAATGTACCAGATTAAAATCCACCGAAACAAATGAAGTGGTGCCAGAGAAAACACTCTGCAGCTGTTCCTTGCTTTAGACGCAGAGCAGCTCCGTGGATCTGGGGTAAGACCTGGTCTCGCCGTGGAATGCATTAATTCACTGTAAAAAATCTTGTACATATGTTTAACTTCTGAGGAGCGTGGTGCTGTACTACACTAGAGTGACTTAAAATCTCTTGAGAGTATTGATTTTTTTTTAAAAGAAGAGTCAACATAGTGAGATGGTCTCTCTCCTCTTATAAAGCCCATTAGAGGAAACCAGAATCGTATTGACACAAAGGAGAACACTTCCTAATGTACATGACATGTCGCTGTGGTTCAAAAAACCCAACTCTCCTTCAAATCTAATTATCTGATTTTGTCAAGCTTGAACGCCAGGGGCAGTCTCAGTCTGCACCGTGATCGCACCTCTATCAACACCAACTCCCCTAGTTAGTAACCAGGTGTGGCTGAAAAAAAGGACTAGTCAAAACAGAACTCTCCTAATATTTTACCACCGCGGTAACATTATAATCTAGCAATGACATGAACTGCTTGAATTTCACCTGGCAGTTTTGTTTAGAGATAACGTTCAATGCTGTGAGACTGGAGTTTCAGAGTGTATGACTTAGCTGCAGTAGTTCTGTAAAACTCGATAGATAAAACAAATGCTCTGAATTCCCTTATTAGCCATTATGATTTTGACATCCTCTTATTTTGAAGAGATTACTGAAATTTTGACCAAAAGAGCGGGCATGGCTATCATTGAACCTGACGATGTCTGTATGGGAGGAGCTGGGAAATCATGACATTTAAGAGACCAGCCAACCCCCCACCCGACACACACACTCGTATTCAGGTGGAATGGTGCGTCTGGGAGCTGGGGCGTCTGCGTGCCGCTTTTGTTCCTCTCCGCTGCGTTTCAATTGGATTTCCTCACGCAGGCTCCAGGCCTGTCACCGCGGCCAGGCTCTGTTAAGCATGGGCACCGGGCCGCATCAAGGAGGAGGCTCAGGGCTAAGCTAATAACTCGCCTGCCTCCCTGACTGATCACGGGCGTGCCTCCGGGGCCACTCATCCTCGGCTCCTGGGGAGGAGGCTCTTTCTCGTCCAAGCCTCTTGGGTGGGGCGGTGGTCTTGTCCCCCTGTTCCCAGATCCCATGTGAGAATACAGAACCCACTGTCGCGTTTGCGGGGCACCTGTGTCTGCCCACCACCCCGCCCCAGGCCCTGTCGAAGGAACCAGGGTCACACACAAACCAGCCTCGCTCTCGAGGTGTGAGCTCCTGGGATCACCTGTAGGTGATAATTCCCTTCCTGCGTCCCCCACCTGGAAACAAAGGACGGAATCTATCACTAAATACAGTCTAAAGAAAGCTGCTTTAAATACAGTGTAAACACAGTTTAAAGAAAGCTTCTGTGGAAGAGGGAGAGGGTGGGATGATTGGGAGAATGGCAATGAAACATGTATAATATCATGTAAGAAAAGAATCGCCAGTCTAGGTTTAATGCAGGATACAGGATGCTTGGGGCTGGTGCACTGGGATGACCCAGAGAGTTGGTATGGGGAGGGAGTGGGAGGGGGGTTCAGGATTGGGAACTCATGTACACCTGTGGTGGACTCATGCTGATGTATGGCATAACCAATACAGTATTGTAAAGTAAAATAAAATTTAAAAAAGCAAAAAAAGAGTAATAATAAATAAAGTGTATAACATTAAAAAAAAAAAAAGAAAGCTTCCCAGGTGGCGCTAGTGGTAAAGAACCCGCCTGCCAGTGCAGGAGACACAAGAGATGCAGGTTAGACCGCTGGATCAGGAAGATCCCCTAGAGGAGGGCATGTCACTCCAGTATTCTTGCCTGGAGAGTCCCACGGACAGAGGAGCCTGGGGGGTACAGTCCACGGGGTCGCAAAGAGCTGGACACGACTGAAGCGCCCGAGCGCACATGTGCTCTGACCCTGGTCCCCCATGGGGATCTACTGCAAGGTGGAAAAGAGATCCCGGTGAGGACGCCGCCCAGAGTGACCGGTCTGGTTACTGAAGCATTGGAAATGGGGTCAGGGTGCAAGGCTCCCCTGACCCAAATGGTGGTCTTCTTTTGGGGGGAGAAAAAGGGCAAAAATATCCAGATTTCTAACTACAGAAGCCATACCCCTGGGCCTTACTAAGTACGATAACACCTCTTTTGTTCTGATTTTACCTGTCGCCTTTGTATATCCATTTTCCAAGAACTTCCGGAAAAGAATTCCACTTTAACTCCAGCTGTGGAAACCTCAGCTGTGGAAACACNGGAGCCTGGGGGGTACAGTCCACGGGGTCGCAAAGAGCTGGACACGACTGAAGCGCCCGAGCGCACATGTGCTCTGACCCTGGTCCCCCATGGGGATCTACTGCAAGGTGGAAAAGAGATCCCGGTGAGGACGCCGCCCAGAGTGACCGGTCTGGTTACTGAAGCATTGGAAATGGCGTCAGGGTGCAAGGCTCCCCTGACCCAAATGGTGGTCTTCTTTTGGGGGGAGAAAAAGGGCAAAAATATCCAGATTTCTAACTACAGAAGCCATACCCCTGGGCCTTACTAAGTACGATAACACCTCTTTTGTTCTGATTTTACCTGTCGCCTTTGTATATCCATTTTCCAAGAACTTCCGGAAAAGAATTCCACTTTAACTCCAGCTGTGGAAACCTCAGCTGTGGAAACACCCACACTCCTCAGCTTGGTTGCTGCTGCTGCTGCTGCTAAGTCGCTTCAGTTGTGTCCGACTCTGTGCGACCCCAAAGACGGCAGCCCACTAGGCTCCCCCATCCCTGGGATTCTCCAGGCAAGAACACTGGAGTGGGTTGCCATTTCCTTCTCCAATGCGTGAGAGAGAAAAGTGAAAGGCAAGTCGCTCAGTCGTGTCCGACTCTTCGCGACCCCATGGACTGCAGCCCCCCAGGCTCCTCTGTCCATGGGATTTTCCAGGCAAGAGGACTGGAGTGGGGTGCCACTGCCTTCTCCGAGCTTGGTTGTTAGAAGCCCAGAATTACATTGTTAAAGTGGTTTGAGCTTTAAAGAGGAAACAAATTGGTGGTGTGAAGAATCAGTGGAAAATTCTAGCATTTGGGGTGAGCCTGTGATTTTCCTTTTGAGTTTGCTGGTAAAACAAAACAAAAAAACAAAAACACCCAGCAGCTGCGGACACCGCTGCTCACGTGGGTGCCGCTGGCTGATTCTTGCCGAGTCTCCACCAACCAGGCTTGGACTGAGCACCGCCGTGCGGTGTTTCTCTGCATTCTCACAAGAATCCCTCGAGGTCTCTGTTGCCTTTATGGTCCCTGAGCTGAAGCAAGGCGGTTGTTCTGAAAAGCCGCCTGCACTGCAGGTATCTCCTCCTGCTGGAGAGAAATCCAGACCTGCCTGGTTCCACCCACACTTCCTAGCCCCACTCCACCTGTGCCCTCAAGGGCCAAGACCACCTCCTGTCCCGCGTCAGTGTAGGGGGAACCTGAGCCACCGTAAGCAGCATTAATTCACACTCTTTGTTTCATGAAAAATTTTAAAGACTTTTTTTTGACGTGGACCATTCTTTAAAGACTTTATTGAATTTGTCGCAGTCTTGCTTCTGCTTCATGTTTTGATTTTTTGGCCAAGAGGCCTGCGGGAGCCTAGCCCCCTGACCAGGGGTGGAGCCCATACCCCCTGGATTTGAAGTTGAGGTCTTAACCACTGGACCGCCAGGGCAATCCCCCCCCAAATACTTTATTTTTAAATGATTTCATATACTACATATATGATCTCATGAGCAAAAGTAAGAGCGCCTGACCATAACTCTCTGTTTTTATTGTCATCTTTTTATTTTGGGACTTTGCTTTACTTTGACACAGTTCTCAGGCCCCAGTTCGAGTTTGTATCCTGCTTTTCTCCCCCTTAGGGGTATATCTTAAGCATAACATTTGCCATGGCTTTAAATATGACACAGAGATAAGATTTTAATGGCTGTATAATATTCCATCTAGTGGGTGATCCAGTTACCCAATCGCTCATGCTTCAAAATATTCGTTTCCAAATTTGTACTGGCAAATATGTTTGTAGGTACAAACATTTTAATAACTATGATATCCTCTATGTTATAGTCCAAGAATCACTGAGTTAAACATCGTGTGTAGTTGGAGATAACTGAGATTCTTTAATTTTTTAATAACATAAAGAAAGCTCTCTTTCAATGATTTAGTTTAAAATTCCTACCATGGCGAACTTGGTTATCTTATTAATTTTATCAATGCATGGAGTGGTCCCTGACTTACTCAGAACCACTAAGGTGATACCCAAAGAGAAATGTAAAGTGAAAAAGAGCACCATTTCATACTTTGTGTTCAATACAGATTTTCCAGAAGAAAAAAATCTGATTTATCTTCACATACCTATAAGTTTGCCTTGTGAGTATATCTTAGGGAAGGCAGAATTAGAAGGATGCAAACCCAGAGAGGGTGTATTAATAGGTCTGTAATGATATAAAATTTATTCTGGGGGTGAGGTAAGACTTAATGGTTCATAAATAGCAAATTCATTATATTTCTCATACTCAGGTTATATTGACACCATATAACATCTTTATGGTGCCATTCGTAGCATTTAAATCCTTGGCTCAACTTGAAAAAACAAACATTTCCAAATCTTGACCCTGAAATGATTAGCTAAATAAAATGTTTTAATAAATATTACTGAATGAGAACATGGTTTGTTGGGTCATAAACTGTCTTATAAATGTTTTATGTCATCTGTTACACTGCATTTTTAAATGTTAACAAATTAATTTATTTTAAAGGCCACATCAAGGTGAAAACACCTTGTTTTCACGGGGGCATTAGGCAATGGGACCGTACATCATGCAGCCGTTTCTCATCCAGCCACATCCCTGGCAGAAGAGATGTTAAGACATAAAAGGCCGTGTGCTTTGTTAAATATTCATTTATAATTTGCATTCATTATTAAATTATGTGTTGGGCTGATCTTTAATTTTAAACATACACACAGTGTCATAAAGCTCTCAGAATACATAATAAATATTTCACAATTTAGTGTTACTTTAAGCACTGACTAGAATGCACACAAATGTTTGTCAGTCATGATACCTAATTATTCCAAGGCAATCTGATCTGCATTGGGGTTGAGCTCTATAATTCATTCCAGCCTTCAGGTGACTAAGAGAAATATCAGTTCAGGGGTGCCGTCTTCTCGTGATGAATGAGGATCCAGCCACGGGTCCCTAAGGCACCGCTGTCATTCTTTGCCCCAAACCATTTCAACGCTGAGTGGCGACTTGTGAGGTGGTGGCTTAGAAGCGGCAGGCTTGTTTTTTTGTGTGGTCTCAGCTTCACTTTTGGTTTGGGACCTTGAGAATTGAAATTCTTTGAGATTCAGTCCTGTGAATCGACTATCTCAGAATACAGTAAATTCCAGGCTAAGAATTTCCCATGCTTGAATAGTCGAGCATTTGACAAAGCTCCATAGCCGTGAGATTCAATTTGCATTTGCTAAACTGAAAAAGTACAGCCTTCGCGAGCAGGCGGCATGTGGCGGCGTGATTTGTATCACAGGAGCCTGGTAGCTGCCCAATGAACCATGTGAAAACAGTTCATTAAAATGTTTATGTGCTTGGCTGGTTAATGCAAAGAGAGCTTTATTGCAGCCTTATAAGCCCTTGGTAACTTCAAGATGGAGTCAGATCAATTCACTGTAATAACTCAGACATATGCTTTACTTCTTCTGGAGGGGGAAGAGGATCCAAGAAACTTCCTTATCCTCCTTGCTCCTATGACCACCTCTTTTCAGGTTTTTGAAGCGAATCTGGACTGTTATCCTTTGGTTCTTTTTAAGCAAGATGAAATATTCCAAGTTCATTTGCAGGCAATTTGTAATAACTTTTTTTTTTTTTTTTTGCATAACATGGAGGAGTTTTGATCATAATAAACCCTGATCAATGAATAAGTGACATTTCTGCGTCTCTGCCTTTTGAATCATCTGCATTTTGTTTGGAGGTTAAATTTTTATGGAATTTTAACTGTGCTGATGCTGAAGCTCCAATACTTTGGCCATCTGGTTCGAAGAGCCAATTCACTGAAAAAGGCCCTGATGCTGGAAAGACTGAGGACAGAAGGGAGCAACAGAGGATGAGGCGGTTGGATGGCATCACTGACTCAGTGGACATGAGTGTGAGCAAGCTCCGGGAGACAGTGAGGGACAGGGAGTCCTGGGGTGCCACAGTGCAGTCCGTGGGGTTGTAAAGAGTCAAACACGATTTAGCGACTGAACAACAGCTATGTAGAGCATCAGAAAATAATTGGCACTAAACTGGATGTCAGACATGTTAGTTTTCTCACCAGCGATTTTCCTTCATTTGCGTCAGTGATTCTGGGAATGCACGGACATATTTTCAGCTCATGAGGGTATGGCTAAGAGACTAGGGTTAGTCATTTGAAAAACAACACTTAACTATTGGGTGTATAACAGAAAAGTACTTTTTTAAAAAACTTCCTTAAAACTGGGACTCCCCTGGTGGTCCAGGGGCTAAGATTCTGAACTCCCAATGCAAGGGACCCAGGTTCAACCCCTGGTTTGGGAATTACTAATAGATCCCACATGCTGCAACCAAGGGTTTACTCCACGAAGACCTCAGCTAAGACCTGGGGCAATCAGAGACAATGAGTAATTAGAAGAGCACCCACTGAAAATGGGAAATTGATCCACACGGACGTTCGCTTCCGTGGTGCAGACAGAATTAGGCCTTCAGAGGAGAGGCAGTGCCTCCAGTCCATCTACACCGGCTTCCAACACCGGTTTACTCATTAGCTGGGTATGCTCACAGCTGTCTCCAAAACTAGCCTGAGGAAGAAAGGTCCTTTCAGTTGGAAAACTGAAGGCACTGAAACCTGAAAATAGTGTGATATTAAGACAGATAGCGTGTATGTTTTCTCTCCTTCCCTCATTACACACCACTATTGATTGTAAGAAGCAGCACACAGAGGGAAGAGCCCAGAAGGCCCCTAGTCCGTGCTGACACTCAGAAGGCATCAGTTAAAATCAGGGTCCCTTGCATGCAGCAGACTTCTCAGAACATTCTTAATGTTCTGTGCTCAGGCAAATCACGGCATCTTAATGTACTAGTGAGCATCAAAAACCACTCCTGCCCTCCCACCTCCCACCTCACTCCGAGCTGGCAGCTGTTTTCCCCTAATTGCTAGGACTGTTCAATCCTTCAGTCGGAGTTGTTTGGGGATTTGGTACTACATCAAATAAAGATGAATTTGACTCCAACACATGTGAAAGCGAAAACTGAAAGTGTCAGTCGCTCGCTTGCGTCCAACTGTTGCGACCCCACGGCCTGCAGCCCCCCAGGCTCCTCTGTCCATGGGATTCTCCAGGCAAGAATCCTGGAGTGGGTAGCCATTCCCTTCTCCAGGGGATCTTCCTGACCTAGGGATTGAACCCGGATCTCCTGCAGTGCAGGCAGATTCTTTCCTGTCTGAGGCATCCAGAATATGTTCAAAATTGTTAGTAACACCTGAAATCAACATTTAGCAAAATGTTTCACACATGGCAGTACTCAGTAAACTTTTGTGGGATGAATGAATGTTTCTAGGAGTGGTCTTTTAAAGTCTTTGAAATCCAGTGGCTGGGTGCCCTCTTATCTGAGAATATGAGGCTGGAAGGAAGGAAAGGTAGAGAAGAATCCAGGAAATTAAATACTTACAGACAAACATATGTCTGCTCTGGAGCCCTAGCCTCTCTTCAGAGGCACACGGAATACCATTTAACAGGCCTCTTACACACTGCTGGACACCAGATATTTTCCTTCTCTATGTGGGTTTTAGAGTAGCTTGTGTTGTTGAACTGGGTCTGGAGCCACATGCATTCAAGAGCACCTGACTGAGAATCTCTTCTTATTTTAAACCGCAGTTCCATCAGCTTTCATACCCGACTCAGGACGGGGGCAGTGCTGTAGAGTCTGGTGCATCACTGCGAGGGCAGGCGGGACACTGAAGCGCACTGACCCGGAGCTCACTGCACAGTGGACCCGCGTCAGCGGCAGACTTGGCCTTGGATGGCTGTCTCGAGCTTCCGAGGAGGTTCAGAGCAAACCGTACTGAGTGAAGTGAGTCAGAGAGAGAAAGACAAATGCCATATGATGCCGCACAGATGCAGAGTCTAAAAACAGGGACAAGTGAACTTGTCGACACGTACAGAACAAAAACAGACCCACACACGTGGAAAACAAGCTACGGCCACCGTGGGGGGGAAGGGGGTGGAGGGATAAGTTGAGCGATCGGGACTGACACACATACTCGGCTGTGCATACGGTAAACAACAGGGACCTGGCGTATAGCGCGGGGAGCTCCACGCAAGGCTCCGGAACGACCTGCACTGGAAAAGAAGCTAAAAAGAGGAGCTCTGTGTGTGTGTGACTGACCCACATTACTGCACACCTGAAGCTTACACACTGTAAGTCAACTACACTCCAATAAAACCTTAAAATGAAGAATCACTGTTTCCCAGATTTGACTGAAATCTGTGTGTGTGCGCATGGGCAACTATTCCTATGTGAGCACAGCAAGAGAGGGGACACTCTAAGACTTGAAACTCCGTATACCTGAGGTCAGGGCTTTTCAGATCCTGTGATGAAAACAGAGCTTGGATATGTTTAATTAAGCTTCCTATCTCTCACAGCTTCAGAAAGCCCGAGTAGGCTGGAGAGGGGAAGGCTTGCGAGGCATGTGGGTCCGTCCCCTCAAGCTCCCTCCGATTTAATTGAGAGTGCAAATGACCCCCAGTCCTGCAGCATCTCAACCTGATGTGTGTAATTGACGGCCAAACGTGTTTTACAGGCTGTTAAATGGTGCGCCCACAAGGAAATGTGCATACGGTTGATTAAAGTGATTTTTGTACAAAAGGGTCAGAGACATTAACAAGTTAAAAGGAAGCGTGAGCTCTGTTCTTATTCTTCTAACCTTTGTTCGGTTTCCTCCCATAATTGACACCACATGTTTACTATGCCTATTTTGGTCAAATTTAAGGCTGTAAGTATTGTATGTATTTAGAAGTGCTCTTGAGATTAGGGCTCTCGCGGAGTGCTCAGAAAGGTAGATTTCAGATATTATTGTAGCACATGATGAAGGGAGAGATTGAAATAAACCCCTCCAGCGTGCCCCGCATTAAGCTGTCTGGCTCGTGATGGCAGACGAAAGTAACAGTCACTCTGAAAAGGATTCGAGTGGACATCTAAATGATAATTACCGGGTAATTTTGTTTTGGTTACAATTTGTGGTGTTATTTTTATAACTGACATGAGACATAATAGATTTTCAGGGTTCTGCAACAACTAAGCAACAAATGGAAGCTGTCAGAAAATATTTGTGGGAACGGTTCTTGAAGAAAGCTCTGACGCTGTGGAAACACTGCACAGGCCGAGCGTTTTTTCAGCCCGCACGTCGGCGGAATAGTTTCCCAAAAATGCAACTGCCCCGGCTTGAAACGTTCTCTGATTTTCATTAATGGGAAGCCCAGCAGGCCTCTTTCGGGATCTTTCAGCACGTCCTGTGTCGTCTGGTGCAGTGGGCGCTGGTCCTCTCCCGCCCGAGCTCTGGCCCCGGCCCTCCCTCTCCCGCTCTCCCCAGGGCGCTGCAGGCTCTTTAGCTCCTGGTCCTTAACTGGCAGCTCTCGGATCGACGGCATGTACTGACCTCTGCCCGAGCCATGAACTGAGGCCGACGCACAGACCACCCAAACCGCCCGCAGCCACCAGACGGCAGTTACACCCGGCCCTTCCCGCGCGATGTAATTTGGTAGAATTGACCGCTCTGCTCATATGGCTCTGATTATTCGCTGACTTGTAATCTGAGGTCTTTGTGTGCAAGTCGGATCTTCCTCACCCATCGATAAGCTCCTGGACCACAGGAGTGACACTGAGACATTCTGTGTGTCTGCCCTCACTCCCCGAGCGTGGCGTGGTGCCCCGCACAGAGTGGAAAGTCAGTAGGGACATGGAGCATCCTAAAGGGAGTTGCCAATGCCCGGATTGGCCACATCCCTGGCTAAATCTGCAGCTACTCAAAGTACGTTCCCAGTACCTTATTTCCATAGGTAGGAAATCACGAGGAGGGGGGCGGATATATATTTACATTTCTACAGTATCTTATTTCCAGAGATTTGAAATCAAGATGTTCCATCTTCCTTCACTGAGCCGGCCTGCGGTGGCAGTACAAGGCTGAAGGAGTTATAATAATCCTTGGACTCAAATCTGATAACACATTTTATTAACTGGTTGGGGACCGGAACAAGACTTATGGGGGAAACCAGCAATTCTAATCTCCAGGCACAGAAACTGTACTTTTATTTGAGCAATGGCTTTACTAAGGGAAATTCAACCAATCACTTAATTTCTAATTATAGGAAAAGGGAAACTCAGCCTCAAGCATCCAGATACACTTGCTATTATAACAGGCTGGCATTGCATTTTGTTTGCTTCATGGTGATCTGGGGGAAATACACAAGAAGCTACCTATGTTTATTTATGAATGTTTCTGACTTTTCTAATTTTTCTTGACTCAGCTTTTCCATCACATGGAGATCTAAAATAATGAAATCAGCTCTTGCAATAATGAAAGCACTTAGGACAAACCAGTGCTTTTCCATTTATGTTGTTTTCCAGAAAAAAAGACTCTTTCATTCCCAACTATATTTGTCCTCAATTTCTGCCCAGTCCTTGGTATTAAATTTTAATTGAGCTGAGATATTTTTCGAGTCACAAGCTCAAGAGTGCCGACAAGACCTTTCTAATATGTTATAAAAGTGAAAATTCAAAAATACCTAAGTTAGAAACCATGTTTCTGATGGTTTTTTTCCATGACTAACCCATGTCTATTCTCTATGAAATTGATGTCAAAAAAGCATTATATATTTTCAGTAGGAAATAGAAGGCTGCCCTCTACTATCCTTGTCAGGACGCCGCATCCCTTTAATCATACTTTTCATTTCAGCACATTGAAATTTCCGTTACCAAGGACAACATCATAAATAAAAGTGTTTGTGAAATTTTACCTGCAGCTTTCTAACTTTGTGCATTAAGCATGAGGCCAGCAGAGAGGTGGTCAAATGTGAAAATTTATAATCATTTATTACGTACGGCTGAAGCAAGGAAGGAATAAAAGCGTGAAGGCATACATCTATAAACGGAAGCCGAAAAGCTTAAATGAAAAGTAAAGTGAATTTCTGTGTCTTGTCATAAAGTAATGAGAAGCTAGAGCTTTTATTCATAGCAACCCAAGATGCATTTACTCTCAATCTAGCTTCGGCAGTAAACGCTTCCCTGATGTATTGCTTTGGACTTACAGAGAAATATTTGTGCTCTACATAATAGTATAGTTAGGAGAATTACTGCATGGTTGAGAAGATTCTATAAAGGTTTATAGCTGGCAGTGTTACTGTAATTTAATCACAATGTAGCTAATGTCGTACTTTAATATCACAGGTTACTTTTTTATTTACCATTTATTAGTAACTGACAGAGTCAATCATCTCTACATCATAAACAAATCATAGGAGGGTCTGTAGGAACCCTAGAGCCCCAGCATAGATGGACTATGTTGCCATACACTACCACACTTCCTGTAATGAGCTAGCCATCGGATTATTGTTTAGATCTGCGAAATATAAGTCAGGATCCTCGTTCGCAGCTCATTGGCCAGAGGAAACTCGAGGGCATTTTATGTCATCAATACAATTAACACTGCACACCCTTTATGCACGGAAATAAGTCATCAATCCAGTGTGAGCAACGATTAGAAGTGATTTCTGAAGAATCCTAAGGTATTTGGCTAGAGATCTTCTCTACCTGTTCTGTAATGTATTCGTGAACGTTGCCACAGTATCACCCTTAGTTTTTAATTGAAGCACAGTTGGCTTATAGCGCTGTGTTCGCTTCAGGTGCGTGGCGTAGTGACTCAGTACTCTTGCAGGTTATACTCCAGTAGAGGTTTTCACAAGATAATGGGTATTATTTTCTGTGCTATGCAGTCGATCCTTATTGCTTACCTATTTCAAATACAGTAATTTGTAAGCTTGAACTGATGCTTTCTCATTAGAATTTTCTACAAAAAGATTTTGTTTTTACATTTGAAAATTAAAAGCAACTGCTATTATACACTCGTTTTGCTAGATAGATGGGTAGATGGAATAGTACATGTAGAAAGTGGGACTCGGTGGTTGTATACATCAAGCCATGTTGGTCGATTGATGGGAGCATTAATCCATCGATTAATGAAAAAATGGGACTCGTGTGCGGGGACCGTCGGATGTTGTGGAAAGTGGACTGAGGCCAAATCTGCATCAAAGCCAAGCTCAGTTTTCCGACCGTGGACAAGTCTGCTGACTTCGCAGCATGTCAGTAGCTCCCTCTGTGAAACAGGAGTCGTGGTGGACCTCCCTGGGGGCCAGTGGTTAGGACTCAGCGCTTCCACTGGAGGGGGCGAGGGTTCCATCCCTGGTGGGGAATTAAGATCCTACAAGCTGCGGGACGCAGCAAAATAAGAGAACAAAAGGAATAATGACACTTGCCCTACTCACCCCTCTATTGCTGTGAGAACCAAATAAGACATTATAGGAACAGCTTTCTGCAGACTGAAGAGGTACGTGAACCATCTGTGCGCTGGACATAAAAGACGCTGAAATAAACATAGAATTGAGTGCTCAGAGCAGACACTTTGCTACAATATTTGAGCTACTTTTATGACAATATGGGTAAAAGAGTCAGGCCTAAAAAAAGTCCGTCATTTAGTTAGTAATTATTGAGCACCTCCTATGTGTCAGGCACTGATTGAGCCTGTTGTATTAAGAAGAGTTGATGAACATTTCTGAAGGGGTGATGAACTTGAACCAGGTTCAGTGAGAGTCCCATTCACCTCCTCTAGCCCCTTTACACGGAGGCGAAATCCTCCTCCATCCTCAGTGGGATCGATTACATTTTCTACATTCCTTAATTTCTGGGAACGTGCAGGCTTTCCAATGCTCCACAGATGTCCAGCTCACGTAGGGCTGGTCCTGTGTGAAGTCGTTAGCCTCTAATTCAGTGACAATGACTGATCTCTGGTTAGGAGGTGATGCTTCTGGAAATAAAAATAGTCCTGCTGTAAAGAACAACCTTAGATTAACAACTCAAAGCAAGAGAAACAGTCTTCAGGTACCTGAAGAGACCGTTCAGTTGAGAACTGAAATGTCAACACGGTGGTGGGCTTTATTGATTTTCCCATGGATGTTATTTAGTTCTGGGTGTCTGGGAGATCCCCTCCTTTGTCTGTCAAAACTCTTGCTGATTTTTCAAGGTGCCGTTAGAGGGTTTACCCCTCATATGCCATCACACTATTTCTTACTTATAATTCTAAGATTCTGCCTATGTTCTGTTATTTCATGTAATTATTTAGTACTGTTTAAATTTTTTTAAGCAAGGGCAGTCATCTCCTTTGAGCTCCTTTTGGCTTCTGGGAGCATGTCTTGCACAAGAAGCAAACCAAATAATCATTGAACCTGACTACAACCACTTTAAAGAGCTGTCCGGCGTGGGTGAGCACGCAACGTCAGGATTTTTATTAGTAACACACTGGTGGCCTCAAAACTATCAGCTAAAGAACAGTGGCATGTTGGGCTGGTTTCCCTTTAATGAAGTTAGTTTGAAAATGTCACCAGTCCAGGGACTTCCCTGGAAGTCCAGTGGTGAAGACTCTGAGCTCCAGATGCAGGGGGCATGGGTTTGATTGCTGGTCACGCTGCCTGGCACAGCCAAAAGTATCACCAGATTAAGCTTTAAATGCTGTTTAAAAATTCTGTTTAAAAACATCTTATGACAGGTTCTTTAGTAAAAAGCAACATTAGTTCCTATGTTTTTTAGCACTGCAGTGGGTACAAAACAGACTCGAGAATATATAAGATTAAACACTTTCTAGGAGGCTTAGCTGTCTGAGAATTCTAACAAATCCTGTGGACTGGCGCCCATCAGAACAAGCCATTGTGAAGACCCCATGAGGAGGGGTTTGATCTTTGGGATTTCATGTTGATGGGATCAAAGGGGAAAGTGACAGGGTGAGGATGTGCCTGCTTTCCCAGCTTCCCCGTGATGGGGGCACGTTGTCCCCATTCTAGAATATGGAACATTTCATCTCAGGACAAGACAGTACAGAACTGTAGCAAAATAGGTTTGATAAAATATGCCCAGGGCCTTCCGTTGAAGGTAATTTTTAACCGTTTTCTAAACACGTTTATCTTCCTTTCACTCTAAGATGTAGAAATAAGCTTAAATATTTGTGTTGGCGATAACAGAAAATCACAAGTCAGTGGACAAAAACAGCCTTGGGGAAGCTCCCTGTGCTCAGCAGCTGGGACGCCAGGCGCCCCCTGGCCACACACTGTCACCCCTACATGCGCAGAGCGTTGCTTTTTCATTTGTTTCATGGCAAATGTCTAACTGTGCCTTTTAACATTAGCATGTACGTGCTTAGCTGTTCAGTCGTGTCTGTCTTCGAGACCCATGGACTGTGGCCTGCCAGGCTCCTCTGTCCACAGGATGCTCCAGGCGAGAATACAGGAGTGGGTTCCCTCGCCCTCCTCCAGGGGATCTTCCCGACCCTGGGATCGGTGAACCCACATCTCTTACGTCGCGTGCATGGTCAGATGGGGTGTTTTTTTTTTAACACTTGCACCACATGGGAAGCCTTTTAACATTAGGGACTAAGATGGTTTAGTCGAAACTTAGTAAAATTTTTGAAAGTCTGCTCTTCAGATCTTTTCTAGGTGTATGGAGGGATGGATGCGTGTGCACCTATGTTTTGGAGGATTCTGTCAGCAGAAAAACAGGTCTGTCCCGGTGGACTGTGCAGACCTGCCCACAAGGTCAAATGGCTTACCACATATGATGCAGAATTACCGTCTTCACAAGGGATTTCATTAGGTAGGATCTCTCATACAATATTCAAGACACATTTTCCCAGTTTCTTTTCACTTTTGTTGTTTTTGTGTATTTCAAATGTCTATCCTCTTGGACTGGAATCTATTATCTTTTGGGATTTAAAAAGAAAAAAAATTTTTTTTTTTTGCCAAATCTTGGAAATGATCATTCTTTCAAAGAAGGGATAAATACACATGAGTTTTTCATGGTTTGATTAATATTTAACTCTTTAATCCAAGTTTTGTTAAAGCGACATTTAAACCACGGTGAACCCTGGTGCTTTTCCGTCACCTTTCGGCCCAGCGATCCCTCCGTGGAGGCACTGGGGCTGAACGGGGCGGAGGCGGGGGGCGCCCTGCTGCCTCCTCCCCAGGCAGCATTCCTTTCCCTCGCGCCACTGATCCAGGGATCCCAGCTGAACCTGATTGTGATGAGATGTTTCTTCCTATGACTTGTTTTATTTTGTGATGTGTAGACGGCAAACACCATGGAAACAGGAATAAGTTCCGGTTTTGTTCAGCCTTGAGCTCCTAGCGAGGCGGTGGCGGCCTGGAAAGAAGTGGCAGACCGGCACGCAGGGTGTGAGGCTGCCAGGACGGGACAAAGTTCCTGGTTCACAGAACTGGGTGAGGGGTGGCGTCGTTTTCCAACAGAGGCAAACCTGGAAGAGGGCCAGCTGGATGTGCCTTGCAGACACGCAGTGGAGACGTCGAGCAGACAGCTGTCTACCTGGAGCTCCAGAGAGCGAGCAGGGCTAGAAATGAGGACCTGCGGCTCCTGAGCGTGCTCACAATGAAGACGCCTCGGGAGAGGTTTCAGCGTGAGAAAAGGCCGGCGCTGGGACCAGTCCTGGAGAGTCCAGCGTCTGGGAAGGGAGAATGAGGCAGAGGAGACAGGCCCAGCTCCAGCTCCCTGATCTCTGGTAGCCAGGATACTGCACTGTTTCTTTTTACGGGGAAAAAAAAGTGACCTCATATCCTACAAATTCTGATCTGAGTCATTTGTGTCTCGAGACACATCTAGATGGTTACTCATGGTTCTAAAATCTTTAATTGAACAAAGATGTGTTGGCTTGTGATGCAGTTAGACCACGTAGTTCTTCTGTTCAAAAAGCCCTTCCAAAGGTTAAACTATTGCTGTTGTATCTCCCGTGTCCTGAGTTACCGTGAGGTTGATCACCTTTTCCTTTTCTTACATAAATAGGTAGGTGGGAGCCGCCTTAAGATTTAGAGTGGGGGGTGGGGGAGAGGAGGACCTGGGGAGGCACATTTCCAGACCCTGATAGCTCAGTTGGTAAAGAATCTGCCTGCAATGCAGGAGACCCTGGTTCGATTCCCGGGTCGGGAAAGATCTGCTAGAGAAGGGACAGGCCACCCACTGCAGTATTCTTGGCCTTCCCTTGTGGCTCAGCCGGTAAAGAATCCACCTGCAATAGGGAAGACCTGGATTCGATCCCTGGGTTGGGAAGATCCCTGGCGAAGGAAAGGCTCCCCACTCCAGTGTTCTGGCCTGGAGAATCCCACGGACTGTATAGTCCAGGGGGTCGCAAAACGTCGGACGCGACTGTCACTTCCCTTCCCAGCTGCAAAACCTCTCCTCCCTCTGCTCCTATCGCCAGAGGTCTGACCATGGTTTACTTGGAATAATTCTCAGAACAGAAGCAATCACCTCGCCTGGGGAGAGGCCCAAGCTGCCGGGAAGCCAGGACTCCCAGTTCTCAGATGGAAGACCCTCTGGGGGTGCAGGGTGGAGGGGCGGTGGCCATCCGTGCCTGAAGCCAACAGCCTGGATGCCTTTGTGGGTTTGCCCCTGTGCTGACATGGGGGAGGGGGGCCTCGGGGTCATTTCAGGGGAAGGCCAAGCATGACGTGGCCTGGAGTGTGTCCGTGAGGCCGAGGAGGTCACTTGCAGTGGGGGCGGTTTGGGGAGAAGGGGTTTTCAGGGAGTGAGGAGTGGGTGGGAGGTGAAGGGACACTGAGGTGGCAGCAGATGACGCTACCTGCTGCTAAGAAGAGCTGGGGGCTGGAGGGGAGGGAAGACCCACGGCAGGGCTCGGTTTTCTGTCTTGGAGGGGAGCATATTTAGTCACTTTGGCAAGGATCCTGCTGAGAAGGTGAGGTGAGTGTTCCTGGGAGGAAAGGGACAAGGACGCACACTGGGGGTAACGCTCCTGAGAAGGACCCGGAGAAGGGGGCCAAGGGCCGGGAGGCCTTAAGGGGCGGGAGGGGAGGGCGGGGCAGGCGGGCTTAGGGAACTGCAGAGGTGCCCTTGAAATAGGCACTGGGTCCTCTGACCCTGCAAAGGAGGCAACCGAAAGTAGTTTAAAAACTTGGGGAAAATTCTCACCTTGGAATGGTGAGTTCGTGGATGTTAAAAAGCCTCTGCCCTAATTCTTTTTGGCCCCAAATGAAAGTGAAAGTTGCTCAGTCGTGTCCAACTCTTTGCGACCCGGTGGACTATACAGTCCACGGAATACTCTAGGCCAGAATACTGGAGTGGGGAGCCTTTGACTATTCCAGGGGATCTTCCCAACCCAGAATCCAACCCAGGTCTCC
>SJYB01006933.1:15324-32689 GCA_006408585.1 Antidorcas marsupialis
GGGGGGGGGGGGGCCAGGTGTTGGGCCAGGTGTTGGGCTCATAATTTCCCGGGCTGGCTGCGGGTCCTGATTGGTTTTATTTCCCGCGCTTGGTTTACTTTTCCCGGGCTGGCAGCTGATTGGTTTTTAAGTGCTAAGCTAGTTTCGAGGAAACTGGGTTTATCATTCTAAGAAAATTGGAACTGTGGCCCCGTAGGGCCTATCATTTGAGTTGCTCTTACAACCTGAAAAGGATCTTTTCTATTGTTCCTAGCGATTCACACTGAAACTCACAAAAGTGACTCTAATGCTTCAGGCTACAAACATTTGAGAGCAATAATCAATTTTCTAGCAACCCATGGACTCATTTATGCCTGAATGGCTCTATTGAACCATGTCCCTCATACCTCAGTTGTGGACTGAAGCAGAAGACACAACCTAAAAGTTGCAAGTTGTTCTATTCAGGGATGTTACTCAGAATTGTAACTCTAGTAGCAATCTCTCACACAGCTCTGAGGAACTGCTCCATAGAGGTAAGGGAGAAGCTGGGATATAGAGAAGGTGGTGGGTTTTTTTTTTTTTTTTTTTTCTGGAAAAAACAGGCAGTTGACCATTAAAGGATCACTGATAATCACAAAGAACAGACAACTCAAGTTGATGATTTTAGTGCTTTTCTTCAGTGTTCGAGAGGATGCAAGAATCTGGGCTTCTTAACTGAGTCCTTAGATATGCATCTTAACTATTAAGGGTCATTGTCCCAGGCACAGAATGCTTCCTGCCTGTCTGCATCCTGATTTCCCCTCCGGGAACACCTTTGGGGAACCGCAGCAGTGGCTGTGGCTTTTTTTCTTTTAGAACTGGAATGGGGTCAGGAATGTGGCCTACGTTGTCTGCCCTTAGTAACAGAATTTGGAAAAGTCTAAAATAATAGACTTGTCTTCTGAGAGCAGGATGAGCTTGGGAAGAGTCTAAATTAACATCTATTCACGTCTTTAAGGAGTAAAGCTCCTCCCTCTGGAGAGGAGAACCATTTCCCCGCATTCTTCCGGGTAGCTAACAGGAAATGCTCTGGAAGTTAAGGATGGCAAACACCCTTTCATGGGGTCTCCAGAGCACCCAGAACCACATTACCAGGAAGAGCCTGGGCAGAGCGCACCAGCGTTGAACCAATGAGGGAAGAGGACGGAGCCTTTCCCCCAGTGGGTATGCGTCAGGGGAGGGATTTCCGGCCTCATCGCCGAGCGCTCAGTTTGCTTAGCGCGTCCGTTGGAGCAGAGTAGGCTACCGGCGAAACGTTGCGCTCCGTCGGGCATGGTTGTCCTCATGGAATGGTGAGGAGAGAAGGGGACACCCGCCTAGCCAGCCTGGTTGCCCCCTTTTTTTGGCGTCTCTCCTGCTGGCTCGCTGGTCAGGGACGGGAGGGTCCAAGAGGAGGCTCTGTCCCCGCTGCACTCGCCAGACCCGGGATAAGAACCGACACTCCCGTCCCTGTCAAGGCAGAATCCGATGGCTGCGGCGGTGCTGCGGGGCCCACCTCAGGTAAACGCTCGTCCTCCCGGCCCTCACCGCCCTCGCCCCGTGCGTGCGTGCTGAGTCGCTTCAGTCGTATCCGATTCTTAGCGACCATATGGACCGTAGCCCTCCATGTCCTCTGTCCCTGGGATTCTCCAAGCAGGAATACTGGAAGGGCTTGTCATGCCCTACTCCCGGGACCCGACCCAGGGATCGAACCCGCGTCTCCTGTGTCTCTTGCACTGGCAGGCAGGTTCTTTTTTTGGGAATGGGGCGGCAGGTGGTTTCCTGATACATAAGTCGTGCCTCAGTTCTAGGGAAGAAATGGAGAAAGGACACTTGTTCTTCAGGAATTTAGTGGGGAGGAAGGAGGCAAGTGTGTACAGGGGTATGCCATTCAAATAGATAATTTCAGGGTAATTTTGTTAATAACTATAAAGTTTGTTATGATAGCACTGAAAAAGGACATTGTTTTAAAAGTTCAAGTCAGTTGTTTTGAGTCAGGTTTTGAAAAATAAGAAGTATTTTGCCGAGTAAAGTAAGAAAGAAAATACATCCTGAGCAGAGGGACTAGAATATGTAAATAGTAATGATAGTAATAACGGTCACAAAAATAACAGTAAATACACAGTGCTTACCAAGAACTGTTAAACCCTCAATATAGGTTATTTAATCTTAATAGTAACCATGTGAAGTAGGTGATAACTCTTTATTATAGAGAAGAAAACTAGCACAGAGGTATTAAGAACGTTGTAGAGACTCATAGCTGGTGTACACTACCCTAGAATTTAATCTCAAGCAGTCTACCTTACTCCATGCTGTTGTTCTAAGGAATGAAAGCAAGAGGCTATATTTAATACATTTTTTTTTTCAGTTCCAAGCTTCAGACATAGAAAAGGCTTTCTGAATTATAACACATTTTAAATTTTTTATTTATTTTAATCAGAGGCTAATTACAATATTGTAATGGTTTTTGCCATACATTCACATGAATCAGCCAAGGTGTACCCCCCCTCCCACCTCCCTCCCCATCCCATCCCTCAGGTCATCCCAGTGCACCAGCCCTGAGCAGGGGGATTCTTTACCACTGTTGCCACCTTGGGAAGCCCACGCTGCACCAGACACTTAATCCCGGGGCCCATGCTCACTTGTCCGCAGCTCAGGCCCCGGGGTTCAGGATGGTAAGGTGGTCGTCAGGTCGTTTCTGACCGCGTGGTGGACAGTGGGAGAGCATGACAGATGGAGGGACCCTGAAATGCAGAGGCTTGTAGGTTGGACTAGCCGGAACCCCGGTACAACTTCTCTGTTTCCCTTTAGAGGCCAGATGCGGTGGGTCCAGAGTCAGGCCTGCAGTGTTGCTGCCTGAGAAGTTGGCAGCAAGACTAAATTTGTTGGCAATTTGTTATACACGTAATGAGATGTTTGAATCGCAGTTAGGAGGTAGTTTTACCGAAATCTAAAGACGCTCCAACTAGTTGCAGAGAAGAGAACAGACTATAGAAGTAAACGGGGGGAGGGGCAGCAGGAGCCACAGGATGATTAATTGAGGTAGCCTAATTGAGTATTCATGGACCAGAGGGACTGCCCTCGATGTCTCAGGAATTCTGGATCCATTTTTTGAGACGGGCCAAGCCAAACTGTGGGTCTTGGTGACAGAAAGAAGTAGCGAGGGATGACCCTTAGGGTTTTGGCCCTAGCAGATGAAGGGATGGAAGAAGATCTGTCAGCTGGATGGGGACCTTAGCAGCAGATTAATTTTCGTTGGAAATATTTTGTTTGTTTTTGCTCTGTTAAGAGTCTGAGATGTTTCAGAGAAGACTGAGTGTAGGCAACGAGTGGGCAATTGACTGGGCAGGTCTGGAAAACTGGGAAGGTGTTCAGGAATGGAAATTTTCAAAAGTGATGACCGTTGTGTGAAGCAGTGTGGAGCCATGGATCACATTTAGGAGGGGAATGCAGGCTATAGTAGGCATATTAGTAGGTCAGAAAGACGGGTGTACCCTGAGGAGTGATTCTTTTGCTCAGGGCCTGGATATGTTTGTGGGCATTGCAAACCCAAGTGAGGTAGAGAAGTGGCAGTGGGAACTGTGTAAGAGAGGTCAACCTGGCAGGTGGCCAAGGCTTGTGTGAGATGAGTGGAGGAAAAATGGCTGAGGAGACCCAGGAGTAATTGAGATAAGAAGGCAGTGAGGCTGGGGCTACTGCTTATTTAGTACTATATGGCTTCTTCAGGATTTTGTGATGAAGTTTGATGAGATCTGGGATGTTTTAGTCTTGCTAGTGGATAAGGTCTGGGGCAGATGTCATTTATGAGTAACTATGTCTGGCTTAAAACTCAACATTCAGAAAACGAAGATCATGGCATCCAGTCCCATCACTTCATGCCAAATAGTTGGGGAAACAATGGAAACAGTGACAGACTTCATTTTCTTGGACTCCAAAATCACTACAGATGGTGACTGCAGGCATGAAATTAAAAGATGCTTGCTCCTTGGAAGAAAAGCTATGACCAACCTAGACAGCATATTAAAAAGCGGAGACATTACTTTGCCAACAAAGGTCAATCTAGTCAAGGCTATGGTTTTTCCAGTAGTCATGTATGGATGTGAGAGTTGGGCTATAAAGAAAGCTGAGCAGCGAAGAACTGATGCTTTTGAACTGTGGTGTTCAATCCTAAAATAAATCAGTCCTGACTATTCATTGGAAGGACTGATACTGAAGTTCCAGTACTTTGGCCACCTGATGCGAAGAACTGACTGACTGGAAAAGACCCTGATGCTGGAAAAGATTGAAGGTGGGAGAAGAAGGGGATGACAGGATGAGATGGTTGGATGGCATCACCAACTCAAAGGACATGAGTTTGAGTCCACTCTGGGAGTTGGTGATGGACAGTAAAGCCTGGCATGCTGTAGTCCATGAGGTTGCGAAGAGCTGGACACAACTGAACGACTGGATTGAACTGAAGTGATGTCTTGTGGGGAGATTTTTAGGGCTGGGTTTTTTACAAAGGTTGAGTGGAGAGAAAGTGTTGTGGTTGAAAGGCAAAGCTGGCAGTAAAGAAGTTGAAGAGAGTTGTGGGAATGTGAAATTCATGTCTGATTTTAGGGTGGCAAATATAGAAGGAAGGACTGGTAGCAGGTGGCAAGATTGCAGGCCAAGCCCAGAGTTTAGATGGCATCTGTGTGCACCACCACCCCTTCACCTAGTGGCTGCTGAGGGCTGAGCACATTGGTTAATGGGCTGTGAGTAGACAGTGGCATCTGTTGCACCAGGGCCTGGCATCTTCTCTCAGGTTGGGAGCTCTGGTGGAGAATATCTGGAATGGATTTGTATGGACATGGATTGTGGGTTCTCAGAGGGATCATGTTCAAACTTTTATCTGTCCTCTTCATGACAGGGTGGTGTGACCTTTCCAGATGTTGCTGTGCGCTTCTCCCGGAGGGAATGGAGGCTCCTTGATGAGACTCAGAGACACCTGTATCTGGATGTGATGCTGAAGAACTACACACTTGTATCCTCATTGGGTAAGACTCAGTCTCCCCAGTGACCTGGGCTGAGCTCTGTATCCTGCCTCATCCCTCCTTTCTGAAGGAGATGCTCTGTCCTCACATGGTATAGGCACTGCTACTTTCCCCAGTTTTCTGTGTAGTTGTTGTGGTAGGTAGAAGGCTGGAGTGTTGGCACTGCCCTTTTTTCTCTCCAACCCCAATCGTTGCTGTACTGAACTCTAACAAGGCAAGCGATTTGGTTATACATATATATGTATACATCCATGTGTTTTCAGTTCTTTTCCATTAAATAGTTTACTATAAGTTTATTGAATATGGTTACCTGTGCTATACAGTAAATCATTGTTTATTGTATACGTGGTAGTGTTCATCTGTTAATCCCATACTCCCAGTTTATCCCTCCCTCACTTCTGCTTTGGTAACTATGAGTTTGTTTTATCTGAGACTGTCTATTTTGTAAATAAAGTTCATTCGTACTGTTTTGTTTTTTTTTTTAGATTCTACAGATAAGTGATATCATATATATTTGTTTTTCTCTGACTTACTTCACTTAGTATGATAACTTCTAGGTTCATCCATGTTGCTGCAAATAGCATTATTTCATTCTTTTTATGACTAGTATGTAATCTCCATCCCCCAACCCCCTCCCAGACACACCTCACACCTTGAGGCTTTGGGATCTTAGTCCCCTGACCAGGGATTGAACTTAGGCCCCAGCAGTGAAAGTGCCCAGTCCTAACTACCGGACCTGCAGGGAATTGGCTGTAATTGCTTTTTGATCATTTTATTATAATATGCTTCAATGAAGTTTTTGATTGAACCTGTGAGCCTCATGTATCTGGATGTGTACTCTTTTCTCTCTAGTTGGAAAATTTTCATTGTTTCTTTAAATGTGCTTGCTACCCCTTTCTGTCTGCTCTTTTCAGGACTCTGAAAATATAAATAATGTTTTGCTTTATGTTTCATAATCCATGTATGCTTTCTTCACTTCATCTTTCTTTTTTCTCCTCACTGGATAATTAAAACACCTATTTTCAAGTTCCTAGATTTTTACTTTTGCTTAATAAAATTTGGCTGTTGATACTGTCTTCATTGTGCTTTATTTCATTGTATTCTTCAGCTGCAGAATTTCTGTTTGGGTCCATTTGTTTGTTTGCTTTCTTTTTTAAAACGCATTTTTGTTTGGTTAGTTTTGGCTGTGCGGCTCTTTGTTGCAGTGAGCAGGGACTGCTCTTCCTTGTGGTATGTAGGTGTCTCATTGCAGTGGTTTCTTTTCTTGTGGAGCACAGACTCTAGGATCAGGGGCACAGTAGTTGTGCAGGGGCTCAGTTGCTATGGGCCACGTAGAATCTTCCTGGACCAGGGATCTTTGACAGGTAGACTCTTTGACTGGACCACCAGGGAGGCTCTTGTTTGTTTGTTTTAAATGAGTGTCATCATTGTACTACTAAGGTAAACATTATGCCCAACAGATGAAGGTAATTTTACCAACTCAGAATTTTTGCATGTACATGAAATTTCCATTTTTATTGTATGGTTTTCTCAGATTAGTCAGACCATTTCTTACATATATTCCAATGTAATTGCTTTGGAATGATTTTCAATAGCCATAACATAAGAATGTACCAAGGACTTTCAATCTAAACAGAATTCCAAGTGACTGATTTTTAGTTAAACAAGGTAAGAAATATGGAGGCTCAACAGGGAGGGATATTTGTATATGTTTGGCTAATTTACTTTGTTGTACAGCAAAAATTAACACAACATTGTGAGACAATTAGTCCCCACAAAAAGATTGATAATATCATCAGATTATTGATACTATCCTTTTTCAACAGATATTTATACTCTTCTTCTAATACACCAGTTATATATTTGAACATTCAAAACACAAAGATAGCAAAAGAAGACAATAAAAGCTTAAGCCCATAGTCAATTTTTTGACAGAAACTTAAGTATCTTTCCTGCAAATCAACTGGGTCTCCCATATTTCCATCTAGTTTTCACTTAGTTAAAAATAGATGTCTAAGGGATATTCATTGCAAAGAAACAGAGAAAAACAATAGAATGGGAAAGACTAGAGATCTCTTCAGGAAGATTAGAAATATCAAGGGAATATTTCATGCAAAAATGGGCTCAGTAAAGGACAGAAATGATACGGACCTAACAGAAGCAGAAGATATTAAGAAAAGGTGGCAAGAATACATGGAAGAACTGTACAAGAAAGATCTTCATGACCCAGATATAACACGATGGTGTGATCGCTCACCTAGAACCAGACATCCTGGAATGTGAAGTCAAGTGGGCCTTAGGAAGCATCACTATGAACAAAGCTAATGGAGGTGATGGAATTCCAGTTCAGCTATTTCAAATTTTGAAAGATGATGCTGTGAAAGTGCTGCATTCAATATGCCAACAAATCTGGAAAACTCGGCAATGGCCACAGGACTGGAAAGTCCGTTTTCATTCCAGTCCCAAAGAAAAGCAATGTCAAGAATGTTCCAACTACTGCACAATTGCACTCATCTCACAGGCTAGCAAAGTAATGCTCAAAATTCTCCAAGCAAGGCTTCAGCAGTACATGAACTTCCAGATGTTCAAGCTGGATTTATGAAAGGCAGAGGAACCAGAGATCAAATTGCCAACATCTGTTGGATCTTGGAAGAAGCTAGAGAATTCCAGAAAAACATCTACTTTTGCTTCATTGACTATACCAAAGCCTTTAACTGTGTGGATCACAACAAATTTTGAAGATGGGAACCCAGACCACCTTACCTACCTCCTGAGAAATCTGTATGCAGGTCAAGAAGCAACAGTTAGAGCTGGACATGGAACAACAGACTGGTTCCAAATTGGAAAAGGAGCACATCAAGGCTGTATTCTGTCTCTCTGCTTATTAACTTCTATGCAGAGTACATCATGCAAAATGCCAGGGTGGATGAAACACAAGCTGGAATCAAGATTGCCAGGAGAAATATCAGTAACTTCAGATATGCAGGTGATACCATTATGGCAGAAAGAGAAGAGAAACTGAGGAGCTTCTTTATGAAAGTAAAGAGGAGAGTGAAAAGGCTGGCTTAAAACTCAGCATTCAAAAAACAGAGGTCATAGCATCAGGTCTCATCATTTCATGGTAAATAGATGGGGAAACTAGAAACAGTGACAAACTTTATTTTGGGGGGCTCCAAAATCACTGCAGATGGTGACTGCAGCCATGAAATTAAAAGATGCTTGCAAAGCTATGACCAACCTAGACAGCATATTAAAAAGCAGAGACCTTGCTTTGCCAACAAAGGTGCATCTAGTCAAAGCTACAGCTTTTCCAGGAGTCATGTGTGGATGTGAGAGTTGGACCATAAGAAAAGCTGAGCACTGAAAAATGGATGCCTTCAAACTGTGGTTTTGGAGAAGACTCTTGAGAGTCCCTTGGGCTGCAAGGGGATCAAACCAGTCATTCCTAAGGGAAATCAGTCCTGAATATTCATTGGAAGAATTAATGCTGAAGCTGAAGCTCCAATACTTTGGCTACCTGGTGCAAAGAACTGACTCACTGGAAAAGACCCTGATTCTGGAAAAGTTTGAAGGCAGGAGGAGAAGAGGGTGACAGAGGATGGGATAGTTGGATGGCATCACTGACTATCTCGATAGACACGAATTTGAACAGGCTCCGGGAGTTCATGATGGACAAGGAAGCCTGACATGCTGCAGCCTATGGGGTCACAGAGTCAAACAGGACTGAGTGAACTGAACTGAACTGAAGGCGTATACTTCATATATATACCATCTTGGTTCTCATAACTTCCGTTATTCAAGTTTTTAATCCCATTGAAGTCCAAAGGTGTAAGAATACATAAACTGTTCTGGTACTAGGTAAGAGCAGACTGTAAAAGCGTAAGTTGTTTGTGCTATTTCAGCGTAGTAGAATGTCTTCTTTTGGAGACCAAGTAGAATAATTCTGCTTAAAAATCAGTGCAATAAAGACAGTCAGTGTAGAAACAGCCTTTCCCATGTATTAGTTGACACTCTACTGGTATTAGATATAGTTGTTCTGTGTCTGCATGAAAGTGATTATAAATATGTGTAATGATCTTGTATTGTTCCATTTCTTATTTTGATATGTCTTCTTAGCTCCCTGTTGTATCATATTAAAAATCCCATCAATGATGTGATAGGGATTTCTGACATGTTCATTTATCGATTTATCTGTTGATTCTTCACATCTGAGTGCCTTTTTGGAGAGTGGGCATACCAGGGCCTCCAATATCACTGGTTGAAAGTGTGGGGTGATTCTTCAGTCCTGTTCCTCTCAGCCAGCCTTCATGAGTTCAGTGAGTGCTGGTATCATTAGTCACTTAGTCATGTCCGACTCTTTACAATCCCATGAACTGTAGCCCACCAAGCTCCTCTGTCCATGGAATTCTCCAGGCAAGAATACTGGAGTGGGTTACTATTTCCTTCTCCATGGGGTCTTCCTAACCCAGGCACTGAACCCAGGTCTCTCACATTGGAGGCAGAATCTTTACTGACCGAGCCACCAGGGAAGACCTGCTTTTTCATTTTTGTCTCTTTGTTAAACAACTTGTTTTGTTTATGTAGTGTTTACCTTACTTTGTTGAATTGTTGCTTTGTTGTTGCTTCACTGAACTGTGGTCAAACAATTGTTAATTCTTTGACCCTTTGTAGTTCTCCATTTCCTTGGGTGTGGTTTCTGATAAATTATGGTATATTTCTGCATTGGTTTCATGTTTCTTTGATTTTTTGTGTTTTCTGTAGCCTTGCATTTCTTTATGCTGATTTGATGGTGTAGTCTTTTCTTCTAGACTTCACATTACAGTGTTTGATGTGGTAAGATCTCGATCTGTGGTGGATTCAAGTTTGGGCTGTGGCCATTCTGGCTCTGTGGAAGGCCCAGCTATGTTGTTTTCTGTGCAGCTTCTTCACCTGAAGTCAGTGTCAGTAAAGATAATCAAGATTCCTCAATCCGCAAGGTTGTGGGTGTCTAAAGTGGTGGAGAACGCTGCTAAGGAACTCCTGATCTCTTTTTCTCCCAGAGGACTTTATTACCAAGGGGATCCTTCTTGGTGCCCTATCGACTGTTGGGTACCTGATTGGTTGTAGTAGCACTGGTGTCTGAGGTGTGTGCATCTGTTGAGGATCCACAGACCTGGGGTGTTGTATACAGGCACTTTTGGATCTTCTTGCAGTCCACGGTATTCTCAAGAGTATTCTCCAACACAATTCAAAAGCATCAGTTCTTTGGCACTCAGCCTTCTTTATGGCTCAACACTCACTTCCATACATGAATATAAGAGTCAGCTTTTCACTGGACTCTTGTGTCTACCAAAGCTGATTAATGTCCTTCATGGACAGCTCTTTATTTTTCATTGGTGGTGAAGGGTGGTATCCCCTATTCTACTATTTTGTAGATGTCACTCAACTTGTGCTCTTTCCTGGGTCTGCTGTAATGCTGAGTTGCTCTGGAACACTACTAGCCTTTCCCTTTTTCTTTTTTTTCCTTCAGTGCTCCATGTACCCAGTAATTGCGGTTATGACTTTCTTAGGGAAAGGAATCCTTTGTGCATAATGGGATGGACATGACTCTAGCCATGGCATGGTGAGCTCAGTGGGCCTGGTCCTGCTAAATTATAGCTGGGGAGACTATGATATCAGGGCATTGTTAAAAATATACCAGGAAACTGTCTTTGTTCAATGAAAACTTTGATACTATTGCCAGTGACCACACCCCATTTCTACCTTTACTCCTCCACTGTTGACTTTTTGCTGACCTGTCATTTCTGTTACTTTGTCCTTTCTGCTATGACTTCCAGCACAGGGATCATCTCCACCTCTCTGGACTCAACATCTTACCTGTTTCTCTTACCACGCTTTCTCTATTACTCTCTGAACTGTGCCCATCATGCATCATGCTGTGAGGTGTGAATATATGCTTAAATTGACCTTGAAAAGCAAATAATTTTTGATTGTGTTTTCATGGCCGTGATCACACCCTTCTACTGAGCTTCACATCAGTAGTAGAAAACGTCCTACAGGAAGCTGTGGACAGAGAAACACGCACTAGACCCTGCTTCTTTTCCTTGTATCACACTCGGTATCCTTTTCTTGTTGAGGTCTCTACCAGTTTCAGACCCAGTAATGCACAGCAGCTGCTGCTTAAACTGATTTCCAACTCCCTTGTCTTAAAAAGTATCCCATTTCTTTGAAAGTCATTCTTATATGAAATGGCTATACATTGATGATGAACTAGCTCCCTCCCTATGAAGTCAATGTGCACTTCACTAGTGTTTCTTTGCATTCAGGTTGCTGCTGTGGAGCAGAAGGTGAGGAGACACCCTGTGAAAAAACTGTTCCTGTAGGAGTCTCATGGACTGGATCTCCCACAGCAGCTCCATGTTCTCAGAAGACTCATCCCTGTGAGAAGTGTAGTACAGTCTTGAGATATGTTTTCCACTTGATGGAGCAGCAGGGAACACAGTGCAGCCAAAAACTGTTGAGGTGTGGGGCATGTGCAAAAAAATTTTATATGCCTTTGAAAAGCTATGTACATGAGGCTTTATCTTTTAAGAGCCCCAGATTCCATGTGTCGGGGAAGCCTCTTACTGTTGGGAAAATCCTGGCCAGCATGGGACATCTGCAGGCCACTTACACTGTGGAGAAGCTGAATACATCCACCCAGTGCAGATCAACTTCACCAAGCAGAAGTCATCATATCTCCAGAGAGTGCGAGAAAGCCTTCAGCCCTAAACACACACTTGTTCAGGACTGGAGTGTCTACACTGAAAGGCCATGTTTTGTGTGCAGGGAATGTGGGAAAACATTCAGGTACAAATCAACATTTATTATGCACCAGAGAGTTCATCCTGGGGAAAGACTTCATTTGTTTATCAAAAGTGGCAAATCTTTTAGACATAACTCAACTGTCAATCAGGATAAAAAAAATTATACTCATTCAGGATCAGAGAAGTGCAGCATATGTGGGAAATCCTTAGGTCTCAAATCAGTCCTCGTTTCTCCCCAGAGATTGCACAATGGAGAGAATAGTTCTGTGTGCAGTGACTGTGCAGAGTCTTTTTACCACAGCTTTGTGTTCATTGGACATAAGAGAGTATTTTCTGGAGAACGTCCTTATAGGTGTAGTGACTGTGTGAAATCTTTTACATGTAGATCTGCCCTCATTTATCATAAGAACTCTCACACAGGAGAAAGACCTTATGAGTGCAGTGAATGTGGGAAATCCTTTACCACTAACTGCATCCTCCGATCTCATAAGAGATCTCACACAGGAGAAAAGCCTTATAAATGCAGTGAATGTGGAAAATGCTTCACCTCTACCAGCGCTCTCCAATATCATCAGAGATCTCACACAGGAGAAAAGCCTTATAAATGCTATGAATGTGGGAAATCTTTCACCTCTACCAGCGCTCTCCAGTATCATCAGAGATCTCACACTGGAGAAAAGCCTTATAAATGCAGTGAATGTGGAAAATGCTTCACCTCTAACTTAAACCTCCGTAATCATCAGAGATCTCACACAGGAGAAAGGCCTTATAAATGCTATGAATGTGGGAAATCTTATACCTCTAACAATGCTTTCCAATATCATCGGATATCTCACACAGGAGAAAAGCCTTATAAATGCTATGAATGTGGGAAATCTTTTACCTCTACCAGCGCTCTCCAATATCATCAGAGATCTCATACGGGAGAAAGGCCTTACAAATGCAGTGAATGTGGGAAATCTTTTATGTCTAGATCCTCATTCATTTGTCATAATAGATCTCACACAGGAGAAAGACCTTATGAGTGCAGGGAATGTGAGAAATCTTTTACTTCTAGGCCTGCCCTCAGATATCATCAGAGATCTCACCAAAGGCCTTATAAATGCGATGAATGTGGGAAACATTTTATTACTAGTTCCCATCTCCATCGTCATCAGAGAATTCACAGTGAAGAAAAGCCTTATGCGTGTGGTGAGTGTGGAAAATCTTTGATTACTCCTGCTGTTTTTCATTACCATCAAAAAATTCATTCTAGTGAATGGCCATATAGGTGCAGTGAGTGTGGGAAATCTTTTACCTCTAAATTCAACTTTTGTTATCATCAGGGGATTCATTCTGGAGACAGGTCTTATGTAAGGTGCAATAAATGCACGAAATCATTTACTACTATTAATTCTCTCCATAATCATCAGAGAGTTCATTCTGGAGAACGACCTCATGAGTGCAGTGAATGTGGGAAATCTTTCATGTCTAGGTCAGCCCTCAAGCGTCATCAGAAATCACATGCAAGTGAAAGGCCTTTTGAGTGTAGTCAATGTGGGAAATCCTTTATCTTTAGGAGTAACTTAATTAAACACCAGAGAGTTCACACAGGGGAAAGTGCTTATGTGTGTACTGAGTGTGGGAAATCTTATAATAGTAAGTGTAGGTTTATTGAACACCAGAGTATTCACAAAGGTGAAAGGCGTTATGAATGCGGGGAATGTGGAAAATCTTTTAACTTTAACTCTGCCTTGTACTATCATAAGAAAACTCACACTGGAGAAAAGCCTTACAAATGCATTGAATGTGGAAAATCTTTTATTACTAATTACCTCCTCCGTATTCATCAGAGAGCCCACACTGGAGAAAAGCCTTTTGAATGCAGTGAGTGTGGAAAATCTTATACCCTTAGTTACTACCTTCGTTGTCATCTTAGAATTCATACTGGTGAAAGGCCTTACAAATGCACCAAATGTGGGAAATCTTTTACCACTAATTACCAGCTCCGTATACATCTGAGAAGTCACACTGGAGAAAAGCCTTATGAGTGCAGTGAATGTGGGAGATCCTTTAGCAGTAAATCTGGCCTCCATTATCATCAGAGTGCTCACACTGGAGAAAGGCCTTATGAGTGTGGTGACTGTGGGAAAACCTTTGTTCTGAGATATCATCTCATTATACACCAGAGAGCTCACACTGGAGAAAGGCCTTATGAGTGCACTGAATGTGGGAAATCTTTCATTCATGGCAACAGCTTCTATTATCATCAGAGAGTTCACCTTGGAGAAAGGCCTTTTAAATGTAGTGAATGTGGGAAATCTTTTATTAACACCACTAAACTGTACTGTCATAAGAAAGCTCACACTGGAGAAAGGCCTTAAGAATGCACTAAATATAGGAAATCTTTTATGACCAAGTCACTTTGAACATTTGAGAGTTTACCCTAGAGGAAGGTATAAATGTACAGGGAATGTGCAATTTTTTGTTGAGTATGGGAACACTGGAGGAAACTGAGGGGCCATTGGTCTGAATTGAATCTCATTTCGAGTGTTTCTGAGAGCAGCATGTATCTTTATTCCTTATTCAGATTAGAGATTATAGGGTATTGAGGCACTATTGAAAAGTATGTATCCTCCAAGTCTAAAAGAACCATGTTTCCTGACGTCCACAAATCTTTGAACTAATCTCATTATTTGTATGAGCTCTGGGTCCAAGGGAAACCACAACTGGTACAGAAACTGGTTCAATAGGGAGTGGGGGAAATTGCAGGCAACTTGATGGAACGTGCCTCTCCTAAAAGTGCATCCTAATGTTTATATGACATTGATTTTGCAGTGTCAGTTTATACGCTGATTCTAGTAAATTTCACTTCAAGGACCTTACTGCAGAGGCAGGAAAGGAAAAGGGGATGTGACTCTAGTGACCTAGGCAGCATTCCTGCTGCCTCGGGCAGAAATGTACTTCATTGTCCCCATCTTCACTACCACTGATAGAAGACTATCTCCAAAGGACATGAGGAGTGTGTTGGTGGGTTCAGCATACAGTTGCAGAACCTTTTTTTCCAAAAGGACTAGGACATACAGGTTTTTTGTTTTTGTTTTTCCATTTTGAGCCAATCTTTAAAACTATATCAAAGTATAATTTACATTCACCAAACTGCAGCCATGAAGTCAGACCACTGCTTCTTGGCAGGAAACCAGTGACAAATCTAAATGGTGTCCTGAAAAGCAGAGACATTACTCTGCCGACAAAGATGTGTATGGCCAAGGCTGTGGTGTCCCCAGTGGTCACTTACGGTTGTGAGAGCTGGACCATAAAGAAGGCAAGGAATTGATGACTTCAAAATGTGGTGCTAGAGAAGATTCCTGAAAGTCCTTTTCACAGCAAGGAGATCCAACCTTGAATGTTCACTGGAAGGACTGATGCTGAAGCAAGTTTTCACCTAGATATGAACCTCTTGAGTCCTAATAATTCCCATATCTGTTAATGGTATGTTTACCTCTCCTTGCCCTTCCCACCTCTCCAATAACCATTGATGTACTTTCCCTTTAGAATAGATAACGTGCATTTTCTTGAATTTATCTGACTGGAGTCAAAAACGGCTTACTAGTTTCATTTTCCTTTTTTTCATAATTGTTTCAGATTCATCCATGATATATGCAAGTATCTCATCTCTAATTTTTGATGAGTAGCATTCTTATATTTAGGTGTACAACTGTTTATCCATTCATCTTTTTTCTGAGTGTTTAGGTTATTTCTAGGTTTTCATTCTTGAAAATAAAGCTGCTGTAAACATTTGTGTTATTTCTTTATGTGGATATTGTTACTTTTATTGATAACTCAGGAGTCACTTTGGTAGATGAATTTTAACACCTGATGAAACTAAGAAACTCATTTAAAATGACTGTTCCCCTTTGCATTTCCATCTGCATTGTAGGAGTTCCAGTTTCTCAACATCTGTACCAATCAATATCAGTCCTTTTAATAAGTGAGTCAAGCTGTCTCTGAGCTTTCAATTGGTTTTACTACATTTCCCTAGAGATTCATGATTTTTGAGCATTTTTAATGTGCTGTTTACCAGCTGTATATCTTCTGTATAATTGCTGATCATATCATTTGCCTTTTTTAATATGTATCATCCCTGTTTCCGCACTTAAGTCTAGACATTCAGTGAAACAATAAACCTAGCCCTGCTTTGTAGCTTTTGCCAATTTTTAAAATTCTTAGGTTGTGAAAGTAGGATGTACTCAGGGAAGGAGCTGATAAATTCTGCTTAGGTCCTCTGGGTGTTCAGTGGAAAACTAAACTTAGCATCCAGTTCCTTATGTTGTTCAGTCACTCAGTCGTGTCCGACTCTGAAACCCCATGAAGTGCAGCACACTAGGCTTTCCTGTCTCACTATTTCCTGACATGGGCTTCTTACGCTCTGACCGCTCTCTTCGAGGTTCTTGTCATCTCTGTAATTATTGACTCATGGCATCAGGTATTTTTGCTCTGTGAAGTTCACCACCACTTGAGGTGCTATTTCAGAGACTCCAGTTGGTTGATGGGGCCACTGTGGGTCTCTCCATCCCTGGTGAGACGTCTCAGGAAAACTAGAGCCCTGTGTGGCCTTTTTGTCCAAGGCCCACATTCTCCAAACCACTGGCCATGTTTGATTGGAGGTGGCATCTTAGGAGAGGGAAAGGGGTGAGACAGGTATGGTGCAGAGCAGGAGGTGGCAGGAAGGTAGTGGTGGTAATGGGGACCCAGGAGAAACCTAGGTGTGTTGCCACCCACCAAGGGAATTTAGGTAGGACCATTCAGGCTGAGTAACCAATTCTCTTGGGGTGAGGTTACCAGGGCTCATCCCTAAGGTGATGTGCTGCCCAAAGTCACAGATCCCTCTTGCCCTTGGAGGTTCCTGAGCAATGCAGGACAGTGAGGGCAGGATGCAGTCTTGTTGATCTGCTGACAGGCCCCACCTTGTGCCCAACATGTATGGTGTAAACGTGAAAGATTTCCTCAATGAGGCAAAAAAACAAGGCTTAGCCTCTGAGGCCAGAATCAAGAGTTTCAGTCTTTGGAGCGAAGTGGAGACTCAATCTTTGTGTTGATTAGGTTGTCCAAGCTATATTATTAAGGGAGAAATTAATGTCAAACAAGAAAGCACAAATCAGGAACTTTAGTACTAAGCAGGATAAATGGCAATTTAAAAAACAACTATATGTAGCCATCAATTTGAAACTCCAGGAAATCAAGGATTAAAGATTAAGAACTACATGTAGACATCATTTTGAAATTAAAAGAAATAAAATACTAAAAAGTCCTGAAATGACTTCTTGTGGTACAGTGGTTAACAATTCACCAATTTCAGATTGGGTGAAATTGGTCTTACAGTGCAGGTGGCATGGGGTGGATTCCCCGGTCCTGGAAGATCCCATATGCCACGGGGCAACTAAGCCCGTTCTCCAGAACAAGAGAAACTAATGAGAAGCGTTCTCACCACAACTAGAGAGCAGCCCCTGCTTGCTGCAACTTAGAGAAAACATGAAGCAACAAAGAGCGTCACCGCAGCCGCCACCTCAAAAAAAAAAAAAAAAAAAA
>SJYB01006933.1:38890-66428 GCA_006408585.1 Antidorcas marsupialis
ATTATCTTCAAAAATTGTTCAGGAAAAGTAAAGCCTTTTAAATACAATCAGCTATACTCCGATGTAAAATAAAGGTTTTTTTTTTAAAAAAGAGAAAAACCGAGGGAATTTTTTTTCCCAGTAAGACTACCATCTTGATTCATTTGGGGTGTTATAACAAAATACCACAGCCTTGGTTTTTTTTTTGTTTTTTTTTTTTTTTAATGAACATTTCTTTCTCATTAAGTTGGAAGCTGTGGAGTACCAGATCAAGATACCAGAATGGATGAGTTTTCTGGTGGTCTGGTGGTAACCCACTTCCTGGATCTTAGTTGATGCTTTCTTGCTGTGTCCACATGCGATAGAAAGAGGGATCTCTCTGGAGCTTCTTATAACGGCATTAATACCACTTCCGAGGACTCCATCACCCTATAACTGAAGCATCTCTTAAAGACCCAACTCCTAATACTAGCACCTTTGGGACTGTTCTTTCAACACACAACTTCTGGAAGAACAACTCAAACATTCAGACCATAGCATCTGCCTTGCAAGAAATGTGTAAATTTCATGAGAGATGAGCAAAATTGTATAGCTCAAAAAGTGCCATTAAAGAAGAGCACTGAAGAAGGAATAAAGGTAAAGTTATTTTTCTCATTCTTAATTGATCTGATAACAATTTGAAATAGTAATACCAACAACACATTCTATTATGTATGCTTATGTGTATGCATATCCTGTATATGTATGCTTCTATGTAAGTAGAATTGTATAGTCGCTCAGTGTGTCCGACTCACTGGTCGGATTGCAATACGCCAAGCTTCCCTGTCCTTTACCGTCTTCACCAGAGCTTGCTCAGACTTGTCCATTGAGTTGGTGATGCTATCCAATCATCTCATCCTCCGTCATCCCTTTCTCCTCCTGCTATCAATCTTTTCTAGCATCAGGGTCTTTTCTAATGAGTCAGCTTTTTGTATCCGATGGCCAAACTATTGGAGTTTCAGCTTCAGCACCAGTCCTTCCAGTGAGTATTCAGGACTGATTTCCTTTCAGGTGGACTGGTTGGATCTCTGCCATTCAAGGGACGCTCAAGAGTCTTCTCCAACACCACAGTTCAAAAGCATCCATTCTTTGGCACTAGGCTTTCTTTATACTCCAACTCACATCCACACATGACTACTGGAAAAACCATTGCTTTGACTAGATGGACCTTTGTTGGCAAAGTGATGTCTGCTTTTTAATATGCTGTCTAGGTATGTCACAGCTTTTCTTCTAAGGGGTAAGCATTTAATTTCACAGCTGCAGTCACCATCTACAGTGACTTTGTGGAGTCCAGGAAAATAAAATCTGTCAGTGTTTCCATTGTTTCCCCATCTATTTGCCATGAAGTGATGGGACCTGATGCCATGATCTTTGTTTTTTGAATGTTGAGTTTTAAGCCAGCTTTTTTACTCTCCTTTTTCACCTATGTTAAAAAGCTCTTTAGTTTCTCTTTGCTTTCTGCCATAAGGGTGGTGTCATCTGCATAGCTGAGGTTATTGATATTTCTCCTTGCAATCTTGACTCCAGCTTGTGCTTCAACCCAGCCCAGCATTTTCCATGACGTACTCTGCATGGAAATTAAATAAGCAGGGTGACAATATTCAGCCTTGATGTGCTCCTTTCCCAATTTTGAACCAATCTGTTCCATGTCTGGTTCTAACTGTTGCTTCTTGACCTGCATACAGATTTCTGAGGAGGCAAGTAAGGTGGTCTAGTATTCCCATCTCTTTAAGAGTTTTCCACAGTTTGTTATGATCCATACTGCCAAAGGCTTTCGTGTACTCAATGAAGCAGAGGTAGATGTTTTTCTGAAATTCTCTTGCTTTTTCTATGATCCAACAGATGTTGGCAATTTGATCTCTGGTTCTTCTGCCTTTTCTAAATCCAGCTTGAACATCTGGAAGTTCTTGGTTCACACAGTGTTGAAGCCTAGCTTGGATAATTTTGATCATTACTTTGCTAGCATGAGAAATGAATACAATTGTTCAGTAGTAGAACATTCTTTGGCACTCTTTCTTTGAGGTGGGGATTAAAACTGACCTTTTCCATGTCAATGGAAAAAGAACTGACCTTTTCCTTGTCAATGTTTACTTCAAACTCTAGTGTCCATGTGCTAAGATGCTTCAGTCATGTCTGACTTTGCAACCCTATAGACAGAGGAGGCCCACCAGAGCAGGCCCACAGGCTCCTCTGTCCATGGGCTTCCTCAGGCAAGAAGACTGCAATGTATTGCCATGCCCTCCTCCAGGGGATCTTCTTGACCTAGGGGTCAAACCCATGTCTCTTATATCTCCTGAATTGGCAGGCAGGTTCTTTATCAGCAGTGCAAAGAAGTATAACCTGATATGCTAACAAGATAGAATGGAATCATAAAATAATGAAAACCACAAAAGCAGGAAAAGAGAAGAAAAAAAAATTGGAATAAAAGGACTTCCCTGGTAGCTCAGTGGTAAAGAATCTGCCTGCCAATGCAGGAGATCAGTGCTCCAGGAGGATCCCTCATGCCACAGAGTAACTAAGCCCATGTGCCACAACTATTGAGCCTGTGCTGTAGAGCCCGGGAACCACAACTACTGAACCTATGCACTTCAACTACTTAAGCCTGTGCAACCTAGAGCATGTGCTCCACAACCAGAGAAGCCACTGCAATGAGAAGCCCACTCACTGCAACCAGAAAGTAGCCTCTGCTTGCCATTCAGTTCAGTTCAGTCGCTCATTCATGTCTGACTCTTTGTGACCCTGTGAATCGCAGCATGCCAGGCATCCCTGTCCATCACCATCTCCCGGAGTTCACTCCGACTCGCGTCCATCGAGACAGTGATGCCATCCAGCCATCTCATCCTCAGTCGTCCCCTTCTCCTCCTGCCCCCAATCCCTCCTAGCATCAGAGTCTTTTCCAATGAGTCAACTCTTCGCATGAGGTGGCCAAAGTACTGGAGTTTCAGCTTTAGCATCAGTCCTTCCAAAGAAATCCCAGGGCTGATCTCCTTCAGAATGGACTGGGTGGATCTCCTTGCAGTCCAAGGGACTCTCAAGAGTCTTCTCCAACACCACACTTCAAAAGCATCAATTCTTCGGCGCTCTGCCTTCTTCAGAGTCCAACTCTCACATCCATACATGACCAAAGGAAAAACCATAGCCTTGACTAGACGGACCATAGTCGGCAAAGTAATGTCTCTGCTTTTGAATATGCTATCTAGGTTGGTCATAACTTTTTCTCCAAGGAGTAAGCGTCTTTTAATTTCATGGCTGCAGTCACCATATGCAGTGATTTTCGAGCCCCAAGAAATAAAGTCTGACACTGTTTCCACTGTTTGCCCATCTACTTCCCATGAAGTGATGGGACGGGATGTCATGGTCTTCGTTTTCTGAATGTTGAGCTCTAAGCCAACTTTTTCACTCTCCTCTTTCACTGTCATCAAAAGGCTTTTCAGTTCCTCTTCACTTTCTGCCATAAGGGTTGTGTCATCTGCATATCTGAGATTACTGATATTTCTCCTGGCAATCTTGATTCCAGCTTGTGCTTTTTCCAGTCCAGTGTTTCTCATGATGTACTCTGCATAGAAGTTAAATAAGCAAGGTGACAATATACAGCCTTGACACACTCCTTTTCCTATTTGGAACCAGTCTGTTGTTCCATGTCCAGTTCTAACTGTTGCTCCCTGACCTGCATACAGATTTCTCAAGAGGCAGGTTAGGTGGTCTGGTATTCCCATCTCTCTCAGAATTTTCCACAGTTTATTGTGATCCACACAGTCAAAGGCTTTGGCATAGTCAATAAAGCAGAAAGAGATGTTTTTCTGGAACTCTCTTACTTTTTCCCTGATCCAGTGGATGTTGGCAATTTGATCTCTGGTTCCTCTGCCTTTTCTAAAACCAGATTGAACATCAGGAAATTGCGAGTCACGTATTGCTGAAGCCTGGCTTGGAGAATTTTGAGCATTACTTTACCAGCATGTGAGATGAGTGGAATTGTGCAGTAGTTTGAACATTCTTTGGCATTGCCTTTTCTTTGAGATTGGAATGAAAACTGACCTTTTCCAGTCCCGTGGCCACTGTTGAGTTTTCCAAATTTGCTGGCATATTGAGTGCAGCACTTTCACAGCATCATCTTTCAGGATTTGAAACAGCTCAACTGCAATTCCATCACCTCCACTAGCTTTGTTTGTAGCGATGCTTGCCAAGGCCAACTTGACTTCACATTCCGGGATGTCTGGCTCTAGCTGAGTGATCACACCATCATGATTATCCAGGTCATGAAGATCTTTTTTGTACAGTTCTTCTGTGTATTCTTGCCACCTCTTCTTAATATCTTCTGCTTCTGATAGGTCCAGACCACTTCTGTCCTTTATTGAGCCCATCTTTGCATGAAATGTTCCCTTGGTATCTCTAATTTTCTTGAAGAGATCGCTAGTCTTTCCCATTCTGTTCTTTTCCTCTATTTCTTTATATTGATCGCTGAAGAAGGCTTTCTTATCTCTTCTTGCTATTCTCTGGAACTCTGCATTCAGATGCTTATATCTTTTCTTTTCTCCTTTACTTTTCACCTCTCTTCTTTTCACAGCTATTTGTAAGGCCTCCCCAGACAGTTATTTTGCTTTTTTGCATTTCTTTTCCATGGGGATGGTCTTGATCCCTGTCTCCTGTACAATGTGACGAACCTCATACCATAGTTCATCAGGCACTCTGTCTATCAGATCTAGGCCCTTAAATCTATTTCTCAGTTCCACTGTATAACCATAAGGGATATGCCATTACTAGAGAAAAAGGTCATGCAGCAACAAAGACCCAGCACAACCAAACATAAATTAAAAAAAATTTTTTTTTACTTTAAACAAAGGAAAAGGGCAACGAATACAAATTAGTAACAAATATGCTACAGTCCATTGGAGAAGGCAATGGCACCCCACTCCATTAATCTTGCCTGGAAAATCCCATGGATGGAGGAGCGTGGCTGGCTGCAGTCCATCGGGTCACTAAGAGTCAGACACGACTGAGCAACTTCACTTTCACTTTTCTCTTTCATGCATTGGAGAAGGAAATGG
This sequence comes from Antidorcas marsupialis, assembly GCA_006408585.1. Classification (NCBI taxonomy): domain Eukaryota; kingdom Metazoa; phylum Chordata; class Mammalia; order Artiodactyla; family Bovidae; genus Antidorcas; species Antidorcas marsupialis. The sequence continues at coordinate 43,954 of SJYB01006933.1, forward strand.
CAACCCACTCCATTGTTCTTGCCTGGAGAATCCCAGGGACGGGGGAGCCTGGTGGGCTGCCGTCTGGGTTCGCCCAGAGTTGGACACAACTGAAGTGACTTAGCAGCAGCATGCTACAGTCCATGGGGTTGCAAGGAATTAGACATGACTGAGTGACTGAGCACAACACAACATGGTAGACATTAATCCAACAGTCCAACTATCTCATAGTCACTTTGAACAGCAAAAGACTAAATATAAGAGATTTCCAGAGTAGGTAGAAAACCAAGATCTGAAGTATTATCTACAGAAATGGTCTTAATCTTCTAAGTTTGTTATAACTTGCCACAGGGTCTATAGAATATGAATAATGGAATTCCCTGGCAATTCAGTAGTTAGGACTCCACCCTTCCACTGCTGGGGCCCTGGGTTCAGTCCTTGGTGGGAGAACTAAAATCCTGCATGCCCATGGCTTGGCCAAAAAAAGAAAGAAAGAAAAGGAAAGAAAATGCATACTGGGATAGAAGTGAAAGAAATGAAATTATTGAAAAAGACTAATTAGCAAACCAAGACAGGACTTACTTCTGACTTTGTGACATTGGTGCGGTCATGTCACATGGTAAATATGTGGTAAATAAACCTCTTTATTTACTATGGACTCATTGCTTAACAGTGTCCGTTCGTTATCTGTCATCAGACAAAATAATAATGTTATATTAATATTTCATTGCACAGTAACACTAATAATGTTATATTAATGCTTCCCAGGTGGCATTAGTGGTAAAGAACCCACCCGCCAATGCAGGAGACAAAAGAGATGTGGGTTCAATCCCTAGGTCAGGAAGATCCCCTGGAGGAGGGCATGACCACCTACTCCAGTATTCTTGGCTGGAGACTCCCATCGACAGAGAAGCCTGGCAGGCTAAAGTCCATAGTGTCACAAAGAGTTGGACAATACTGAAGTGGAGAATGTTTCATCATAAAATTATTCAGTTATGACTGGGTTAAAAATGACTTTATGACTAGTGGGGGCAAAAGTTAGTTGGTGAACTACTTCGCTAATTGGAAATCATTCAAGTCTCTGTGCTTTACTGAAATATACCCTTGACCCTATAGTAAAGATTCTGTAAATGGAGGAATAGGAAGGACACAACCTCATTACAGCTTATTGTGAAGTGCCTGGTTGCTTAGTCAGGTCCAACTCTTCGGGGCCTCATGGACTGTAGCCCACCAAGATCCTCTGCCCATGGAATTTTTCCGGCAAGAATACTGGAGTGGAGTGCCATTTCCTCCTTCAAGGGGTCTTCCCTACCTAAGGATCCAACCTGAATCTCTTGCATTTCCTGCCTTGACAGGCAGATTCTTTACCACCCGGAATTTAATCTCAATAAATATTTACAAAGTGTATCGAAGTTTAGAAACACACAGTTATACTCCCAGTATAGTATATGGGTTTAGAATTAAGCTTTTAAATCCATCATTGGAATAGAGGTAGATATGTAGGCCAATGGAACAGAATATATAGCCCAGAAATGAATAGGTCCACATACGGTAAATCTGCTTACATCAAAGCCATCAAGACTAGACAATGAGGAAAGGATTGTCTTTTCTAAAAATGGTTTTGGGGGAAACTGAAGAGATACATACAAAAGAGTGGAAGCGGCTCCCTGTCTTGCACCACACACAAAAGTCAGCTCAGAACGGTGTGAGATTCGAGCGCGTCACCTGGAATTATAGAGCTTCTAGAGAAGGAAATGGCAGCCACTCCAGCACCACTGCCTGGAAAACCCCATGGACAGAGGAGCCTGGTAGGCTACAGACCATGGAGTCGCAGAGTTGGACACGACTGAGCGACTTCATTCATTTATTCAGAAGAAAACACAGAGTGAAAGCTCCTTGTTATTTGCCTTGGCATTGATTTGGGGGGGGGGTGGTATTAGCACCAAAAGCAACTAATACAAGAAAAATATTAATAAACAAGTGGGACTACATCAATCTAAAAAAGCATCTGCACAGCACAGGAAACCAAAACTATCAACAAAATGAAAAGGGAATGTACAGAATAGTAGGAAATATTTGCAAATCATAGGTCTGATAAGTGGTTAATAAGTAAAATATAAGAAGAACTCTTACAACTTAATAGCAAAGTAAATAAATAATCCCATTAAAATATGAACAGTGGGACTATATAAACATATTTTCCAAAGAGAGCCTACAAACGGGCAACAAGCACATGGAAATGTGTTCAGTATTGCTAAATACACAAAGAGATTGTAATGAGATATCACCACACACATTAGAAAGGCTACCATCAAACAGACAAAGAATAAGTTTTAGAGAGGATGTTGAGAAATGTGAGATTTTTGTGCATCAGTTCTGGGAATGTAAATTAGTGCAGCCACTATGGTAAAGAGTTGAGTTTTCACAAAAAAATTAGAAAAAAAATAGAACTACCCTAGTATCCAACAATTCCAGATACCAAGCTAGAGAAGACTCTTCAGAGTCCCTTGGACTGCAAGGAGATCAAACCAGTCAACCCTAAAGGAAATGAACCCTCAGTATTATTGGATGGACTGATGCTAAGCCTGAAGTTCAAATACTTTGGCCACCTGATGTGAAGAGCAGACTCATTGGGAAAGACCCTGATCCTGGGAAGGATTGAGGGCAGGAGGAGAATGGGGTGACAGAGGATGGGATGGTTGGATAGCATCATCAGCTCAATGGAGATGAGTTTCAGGAAACTCTGGGAGATAGTGGAGGACTGGGGAGCCTGCAGTCCATGGGGTTGCAAAGAGTTGAACATGACTGACTGACTGAACAACAACCTAGCCAGAAGAATAAAGGAACTCTTGCTCTGTGTGGCAACATCAACGGACCTTTAATGCATTAAGTAAAAGAAGTGAAATAGAAAGACGAGTATCTGTGGTATCACTTTTATGCAAAATCTTAAAAAGTCAAACTCATAGAAATAAAGAGTATAAGTGTTGTTACTGGTGTGAGGCAGGGTGGAAGAAATATGGAGAGGTTGGTGAAAGGGAGCAAACTTCCAAGTATAAAATGACTAAGTTCTGAGGATCTAATGTAAAACACCATGAGTAATGTTGATAAAACCATATTTTATGATTGATACATGTAAAGAGAGTGTAACATAAATGTTCTCTCATATACACGATGACTAGAGGTGATGATGTATTAATTAACAAGATGAAGGAATGGTTTCACATGGTGTACAAATGTGAAATCAGCAAGATGTACACATTGATACATTACAGTTTTATATTATAACTCAGTATATCTTACTAGGAGAAGGCAATGGCAACCCACTCCAGTGCTCTTGCCTGGAAAATCCCATGGGCAGAGGAGCCTGGTAGGCTGCAGTCCATGGGCTCGCACAGAGTCGGACTGAAGCGACTTAGCAGCAGCAGCAGCAGCAAATCTTATTACAAAATAAAACAATAAGTCAACCTCCTAGACATGTCTTTCTTTATTTAAGGTTTATTTTTAATTGAAGGATAATTGCTTTACAATATTGTGTTGGTTTCTGCCATCCATCACCATGAATCAGCCATATACATATGTCTGATAGTTATACACATGTCATCTCCCTCTTGAACCTCCCTAAAACGCGTGTATTTCTTGATCAAACTAACAAATACCAAATCTCCTTGATACTTGCTGATACTTGATATTTGACAGCTTTGTAGAAAGACCCTGATTCATAGGAAGGGAGTTACATGAATCATTCACTGAAATGAGGAATCTAAGCTTATTCTAAATCGTACAGAGATTCATATTCCTCAACTAATTTTATGATACTAGAATAGCAGTCTCATAAAACTTATTAAATTCAGCTGTGTTTCCAGAATGTAATACAAGTTGAAAGCATCTCAGTAACTCAAGAATGGCTTAGTATTAGAAATACATTAATAGCATTCAACATAATATTAATGAATTATAAAACATGTTTATAAAATAAGTGCAGAAAAATAGATGTGTTGCAGGAAGGAGGACCCTTTCCAGGCCCTGAAATTGGGCTCTTGTCTAACACTCAGAAATGAATTGTCTAAGGAGACACACGTGCTGACAAAGCAAGAGATTTTATTGGGAAAGGGCACCTGGGTGGAAAGCAGTAGGGTAAGGGAACCCAGGAGAACTGCTTTGCCTCATGACCCACAGTCTTGGGTTTATGGTAAGGGATTAGCTTCTGGGTTGTCCTTAGCCGATCATTCTGACTCAGAGTCCTTCCTGGTGGTGCACGCCTTGTTCAGTCAAGGTGGATCCCAGAGAGAAGGATTCTGGAAGGTGGTCGGATATGTGGTGTCTCCTTTTGACCTTTCCCGAACTCTTCTGGTTGGTGGAGGCATATTAGTTCTGTGTTCCTTACCAGGACCTCCTGTCATAATACAACTCATGCAAGTGGTTACTGTGGTGCCTGGCCAGGGTGGGCGGTTTCAATCAGTGTGCTTCCCCTAACAGATCCATTCATGTTAGAATACAACACAACTATACAGAGAAATATATATATCATTAGTCAAAATGTACCAAAGAGAACACTACAATGAATTAGCATTCTAGTATTAAAATAAGAGAGTTTGGTTTAAAATTAGCAAGCAAACAAGGCTCTCATTATTGGTGCTATATCAAATATACTATACATTCTAACTGGTGCTTTAACACAGACATTAAAGAATTAAAATAATTGAAAACCCACTTGGGCTTCCCTGGTGGCTCAGCTGGTGAATCAAAGAATCCGCTTGCGAATTGAGAGACCTGGTCTCAGTCGCTGGGTTGGGAAGTTTCCCTAGAGAAGGGAAAGGCTATCCACTCCAACATTCTGGCCTGGAGAATTCTACGGACAGTATAGTCCATGTGGTCACAAAGTCTGACACGACAGAGTGACTTTCACTTAATTTCACTTTCAAGCCTATCTGAAAATCTATGGTTATCTACATAGAAGATTTCAAAAATAACATGAGTATCTGGCATATTTACAACACTTCCACAAGTTTGCTATATATAAGAATAGTATCTAAAAAGAAATTCAGTTCAGTTCAGTTCGGTCGCTCAGTCGTGTCCAACTCTTTCCAACCCCATAAATCACAACACGCCAGGCCTCAATGTCCATCACCAGCTCCTGGAGTTCACTCAGACTCATGTCCATCGAGTCCGTGATGCCATCCAGCCATCTCATCCTCGGTCGTCCCCTTCTCCTCCTGCCCCCAATCCCTACCAGCATCAAAGTCTTTTCCAATGAGTCAACTCTTTGCATGAGGTGGCCAAGTACTGGAGGTTCGCTTTAGCATCATTCCTTCCAAAGAAATCCCAAGGCTGATCTCCTTCAGAATGGACTGGTTGGATCTCCTTGCAGTCCAAGGGACGCTCAAAGGTCTTCTCCAACACCACAGTTCAAAAGCATCANATCTAGAATTGATATATATGCATGGACTATAATAGGGAATAGGCAAAGAATTGTTTTACCATCTTTTAGTGGATATCAGGAAGTTATCAGTCTTTCCTGAGAGCGCAGTTGATAAAGAATCCGTCTGCAATGCAGGAGACCATAGTTGGATTCCTGGATTGGGAAAAACCCCTGGAGAAGAGAAAGGCTACACACTCCAGTATTCTGATCTGGAGAATTCCATGTAGTCCACGGGGTCGCAAAGAGTTGTACACAACTGAGAGACATTGACAATCTTCATCTGTTGATTTAAGTTAGTCAAACAATCCAGTAAAATCATCAGTTCAGTTCAGTCGCTCAGCCGTGTCCCACTCTTAGCGACCCTATGAATCACAGCATGCCAGGCCTCCCTGTCCATCACATCTCCTAGAGTTCACTCAGACTCATGTCCATCAAGTCACTGATGCCATCCAGCCATCTCATCCTCGGTTGTCCCCTTCTCTTCTGGCCCCAATCCTTCCCAGCATCAGAGTCTTTTCCAGTAAATCAACTCTTTGCATGAGGTGGCCAAAGTACTGGAGTTTCAGCTTTAGCATCATTCCTTCCAAAGAAATCCCAGGGTTGATCTTTTTTAGAATGGACTGGTTGGATCTCCTTGCAGTCCAAGGGACTCTCAAAGGTCTTCTCCAACACCACAGTTCAAAAGCATCAATTCTTTGGTGCTCAGCCTTCTTCACAGTCCAACTCTCACATCCATACATGACCACAGGAAAAATCATAGCCTTGACTAGATGGACCTTAGTCGGCAAAGTAATGTCTCTGCTTTTGAATATACTATCTAGGTTGGTCATAACTTTTCTTCCAAGGAGTAAGCGTCTTCTAATTTCATGGCTGCAATCACCATCTGCAGTGATTTTGGAGCCCCCCGAAATAAAATCTGACATTGTTTCCACTGTTTCCCCATCTATTTCCCATGAAGTGATGGGACCGGATGCCATGATTTTTGTTTTCTGAATGTTGAGTTTTAAGCCAACTTTTTTACTTTCCTCTTTCACTTTCATCAAGAGACTTTTTAGGCCGTCTTCACTTTCTGCCATAAGAGTGGTGTCATCTGCATATCTGAGGTTATTGATATTTCTCCCGGCAATCTTGATTCCACCTTTCTTTCTTCCAGTCCAGCGTTTCTCATGATTTATTCTGCATGTAAGTTAAATAAGCAGGATGATAATATACAGCCTTGACGTACTCCTCTTCCTATTTGGAACCAGTCTGTTGTTTTATGTCCAGTTCTAACTGATGCTTCCTGACCTGCATACAGATTTCTCAAGAGGCATTAGGTGGTCTGGTATTCCATCTCTTTCAGAATTTTCCACAATTTATTGTGATCCACACAGTCAAAGGCTTTGGCATAATCAATAAAGTAGAAATAGATGTTTTTTTCTGGAACTCTCTTGCTTTTCCCATGATCCAGCGGAGTTGGCAATTTGATCTTTAGTTCCTCTGCCTTTTCTAAAACCAGCTTGAACATTAGGGAATTCACGGTTCACGTATTGCTGAAGCCTGGCTTGGAGAATTTTGAGTATTACTTTACTAGCCTGTGAGATGAGTGCAAGTGTGTGGTAGTTTGAGCATTCTTTGGCATTGCCTTTCTTTGGAATTGGAATCAAAATTGATCTTTTCCAGTCCTGTGGCCACTGCTGAGTTTTCCAAATTTGCTGGCATATTGAGTGCAGCACTTTCACAGCATCATCTTTCAGGATTTGAAACAGCTCAGCTGGAATTCCATCACCTCCACTAGCTTTGNTGTGTGGTAGTTTGAGCATTCTTTGGCATTGCCTTTCTTTGGAATTGGAATCAAAATTGATCTTTTCCAGTCCTGTGGCCACTGCTGAGTTTTCCAAATTTGCTGGCATATTGAGTGCAGCACTTTCACAGCATCATCTTTCAGGATTTGAAACAGCTCAGCTGGAATTCCATCACCTCCACTAGCTTTGTTTGTAGTGATGCGTTCTAAGGCCCACTTGACTTCACATTCCAAGATGTCTGGCTCTAGATTAGTGATCACATCATCATGATTATCTGGGTCGTGAAGATCTTTTTGTACAGTTCTTCCATGTATTCTTGCCATCTCTTCTTAATATCTTATGCTTCTGTTAGGTCCATACAATTTCTGTCCTTTATTGAGCCCATCTTTGCATGAAATGTTCCCTTTGTATCTCTAATTTTCTTGACGAGATCTCTAGTCTTTCCATTCTGTTGTTTTCCTCTTTTTCTTTGTATTGATTGCTGAAGAAGGCTTTCTTATTTCTTCTTGCTATTCTTTGGAACTCTGCATTCAGATGCTNAGGCCCACTTGACTTCACATTCCAGGATGTCTGGCTCTAGATTAGTGATCACACCATCATGATTATCCGGAAGTCTTTAGAAACCTCTATATGCTTGAAAGTGAAGTGATGCATTACTATTCCTGTAATTTTAATCCAATTTTAGATGTATGCAGGTAGTAAAAGCACTTTTCAAAGCAAATAAATTGTATCTAGGTAATACTTTTCATTAGCAGCCTCCAGTCCACTAATGACTTCAACCATGTATACAGTCCTTAAAACACTAGTTCAGGAAAAAAAGAAAACTAAAAATATTCAAACAATAATAGTTACAAAAAATACCCCTGATTTTTTTCTGATATTGATTTTTACAGCCTATATATACAGTCACAGAAAAAAATGTAATGATATAAAACCAAGGATTAACAGTGATTATCAATAAAAGTATTGCTGATGAGTTTAAATAAAGGTGCTTTTTTTTTTCTTAGCCTTTCTTTTAACTTCTTCTAGAACAAACATACATTATCTTTGCAACCAGAAAAATATATGCTGAAATGNATTCCTGTAATTTTAATCCAATTTTAGATGTATGCAGGTAGTAAAAGCACTTTTCAAAGCAAATAAATTGTATCTAGGTAATACTTTTCATTAGCAGCCTCCAGTCCACTAATGACTTCAACCATGTATACAGTCCTTAAAACACTAGTTCAGGAAAAAAAGAAAACTAAAAATATTCAAACAATAATAGTTACAAAAAATACCCCTGATTTTTTTCTGATATTGATTTTTACAGCCTATATATACAGTCACAGAAAAAAATGTAATGATATAAAACCAAGGATTAACAGTGATTATCAATAAAAGTATTGCTGATGAGTTTAAATAAAGGTGCTTTTTTTTTTCTTAGCCTTTCTTTTAACTTCTTCTAGAACAAACATACATTATCTTTGCAACCAGAAAAATATATGCTGAAATGTAATTTTTAATGATTTGGTAGTTAAAGTATATTTGGTAGTTAAAAGTATAGGCTTCAGTTCTCTGGAAATAGTCAATTAAGTTAGAATACTCCTTTCTACTATAAAGCCACATTTATTAATTATTTTTATTTATTAATTAAAGATCTGTTCTATAACATTACCAAGCAATATTCTGATTTGTTGTTGTTGATTTCTCTGCTCCACACATTTATTTTTAAGCTTTTTATTTTATATTGGGGTATAGCTGATTAACAACGCTATGATACTTTCAAGTGAACAGCAAACAGACTAGCCCTACATACACATGCATCCACTCTCCCCCAAACTACCCTCCCCTCCAGGCAACATTCTGATTACTAATTTACCCTCTTAGCTGCAGGGAAATGGATGTCCTGGAATCTTTCCTTTAATCACTGACCCTTTATAGGTTTCTTTTAAATGTATTTTAATATGGCTAAAATCAGACTTATGTATTCATATATACCAAATGCTTAACAGTCATAGGTGTGTAAATCACAAAGTCAGTTATAGATATGAGCCAAAGAAAAGCAACACAGGTAAACTTAGTATTAGCATAGTCACACCCTCAAAAGGTAAATCTGAAGCTACTCCTTGAAATTCCATTCATATATGCACACTTCACCACTCACAGATGAGAAATACTAAAGAGCACATTTTTCAGGCATTTCTCATCCCTCCTGCTTTACAGGAGAAGGAGGATAGGAAGAGAGAGGGAAAGGAAAGAAAAACAGGAAACAGAGAAAAAGAAAAGAAGGAGAGAAAAAAATCAGGTTTTACCCTAGATACTTAATCTGGATCAGGACTACACCACAAACCTTCATTTTAAAAATACCATCTCCCCGCTCCTGTCATAGATTAGTCAAAAACGTGAGCACAGGCTTCTCAAGGACTTCCAGAATTACTAATTCTACAACCTAAACCAAAGAGAGACCCACATAACATGATGTAGGGCTCCCAGTCACAGCACTTCGTCCTTCCATTAGAATTTAGTACTGTCCTCCCGGGCCGGCAATTTGGGGCAGGGGACCATAGTTTCCAGCTACTGAAAGGATGAGGGCTGGTCTGCTTTCTCACTCAGAGGTTTGTTCTCAGTCATGAAACCCCACGGGACAGGGTAAACAGAGGCAGGGCTTCTCAGCCCACTTAACTAACCAGCGCTACTGAGGGCAGGAGGAAAAGAGGCTTTGCTCAGCATCTGTTCAAGGTTCCAGAACTCCTGCTGCATCCCCTGACTTCAAGACTTTGGAGGTGAGAGCCTTTGGAGGTCTGTTCCATTCACATGGTGTCCCTAAGATCAGGGACAGAGCAGACATGAGGTCTTTTGGCCGTGCCTATGTGCTGCAATATCATCTAATAAGCATAAAAGCTAGTAAAACTCCTAAATTTAAATACATCTTTTCTATCAATTTGCAAATTACATCATCTTCTAACTCAATAGCATAATTGGAATATTCATGTTATGCCCAGGAGATGAAACAATAAATCTGAAATGTTGCAAAGATTTGGCTTATAAGAAAATGAGGCAAAAAAAAAAACAAAAAACTGTACATAGGAAAATCAGGTAAGAATCAGAAAGGAGAGGGTGTCAGAAGTGGCCAGCACCCAGATTCTTAAATAGTTCCTTCTTTCCTTAGTCCCCTTTTCTGCTAATACCATTTAAAATGGAAAGGACAAATTTATACACAAAAGCATGTCATTTCATAGATACTTTTATTATTCCTAAAAGAACACCATTTCTCAGGTTCTTCAGCAACCAGGGCCACGAACATCCACGTTTACTGAAGTCATATAAGATGGTGTGCTGTGCCACTCGTGTCCGACTCTTTGTGACCCTCTGGACTACAGCCCGCCAGCCTGCTCTGTCCATGGGATTTTTCAGGCGAGAATACTGGAGTGGGTTCCTATTTCCTTCTCCAGGGGAATATTCCCAACCCAGGGATCGAACCTGCGTCTCCAGTGTCTCCTGCACTGCGGGCAGATTCTTTATCACTGAACCATCAGGAAAACCCATCAGATGGCTATTATAGCCCATTTTTTTAAATAAAGAAGTAGAACTTTCCTACAGACGGTTTAAGACTCTAATTGACAGATTTCAATCGGACTGTACCCTGGATGAGGGTACAATGACCGATGTGACAATGAACAAGGGCACCAGAACAGCCAATAGTTGCCTCTACCAGCCCAAGGGGGTTAGGGTGGGAGATAGCATAATGCCACGGGTGCCACGGAGCCTGAAGAGTCAGGCCTTTGCGAGTGGGGCTACCTGAGGGACAGCTTCCGGTGACCTCACTGAGGACCAGTTCCCCATCTGTAACCCTGATCTATGCTCCCAATGCTTTAGAGATAATCAATATAAAGTGCCTGCCTCCTGCAAAGACAAGGAGAGCCCCAGTGGTTCAAACACTGCAATCAGCACTTCTGGTCTCCTTCAGGGAGCCAAAAGCATTTTCTCATTTATGGACTTGATTTAGAGCCACGGCAAATGAACAAGAACTGAGTCCAAAGCACTTTGTGAAAGACTTTGCTTCAAAACCATTTCATTTTTTTTAACAGACCACAAAGAGAAAGCAAAAAGGAAGACTGAAAACGACCCAAAATTACTAGATGTGCAACAAAAGGCTAAAGTTGAAACAGAGATTTTTTAAGTAAAATTGGCTTAAAAATAAGTTGCCTTTCACTTACCTCAAACACGCATTGCTATCACAAAACAGCACAGAGCTTTTATCTTTTCTATTTGAAAGCCAAAAGCAAAAATTGTACAAAAGAAAATGTGGAACAGGTTTCTATCTAATTAAATACATGAATTTGGGGGTTCAAATACGCAATTTGTTTCTCATAGCAAACATTAGGAAAAATTTTGGCAATAGTTTTCCAAGCAATTTCAATAACTTCATCACATCCCTAAAAATTTTAATCACATATAAAAATGCAATCCAAAGAAAATTATTTGTTTGCTGTTGCTAAGAGACACCAAAGGAAACTTTAAAACACTCCATTGTTTCTGAATTTGAAATTTCATGTATTTCAGAAAACAGTTATATACAATCCATGTAATGGCTGCACTTCCACATTTTAAACACACACACACACACAATGTGATAACTATGCTACCATTTTTCAGTTTTGTAAGTCATTTAGAACTTGAAGTTTAATGTATTTCAGCATTACAGTTGAACACTAAAGATTTCTACTGTATTTTACAAATCTTCCAATAATAAGTCATCAACAATCCGAAATACATAAAGACATAATTTTTTCAAGCCATAAGTAAGAGAATACAGGCCTGGGTGTTTTTCTTAAACAAGAGGCATTATGAAGTTAACAACTACAACAAGGCAATCCTATGACTGCTTCTTGGAGATGACTAAGATCTCACAGGCAAGAGAAACAGGGACCAGATCTATCCACACACTTTTAACAACTCAAAAGCGGACAAAATATTTCAGACAATGGTTTTAAAACACTGGACATGGACCAACAAAGGACAGTGATTCTTGAGAGACAGGAAATGAGCAAGGTAACCATATGAAGCCTCAGTTCAGTTCATTTGCTCAGTCGTGTCCGACTCTTTGCGACCCTGTGGACTGCAGCACGCCAGGCTTCCCTGTCCATCACCAACTCCTGGAGCTTGCTCAAACTCATGTCCATCGAGTTGGTGATGCCATCCAACCATCTCATCCACTGTCATTCCCTTCTTGTCCCGCCCCCAATCTTTCCCAGCATCAGGGTCTTTTCCCATGAGTCAGTTCTTTGCATCAGGTGGCCTAAGTATTAGAGTTTCAGCTTCAGCATCAGTCCCTCCAATGAATATTCAGGACTGACTTCCTTTAGGGTTGACTGGTTTGATCTCCTTGAAATCCAAGGGACTCTCAAGAGTCTTCTCCAACACCACAGTTCAAAAGCATCAATTCTTCAGTGCTCAGTTTTCTTTATAGTCCAACTCTCACATCCTATGTAACCACTGGAAAAACCATAGCTTTGACTAGACAGACCTTTGTCGGCAAAGTAACGTCTCTGCTTTTTAATATGCTATCTAGGTTGGTCATAGCTTTTCTTCCTAGGAGCAAGCGTCTTTTAATTGCATGGCTGCAGTCACCATCTGGAGTGATTTTGGAGCCAAAGAAAATAAAGTCTATCCCTGTTTCCATTATTTCCCCATCTATTTGCCATGAAGTGACGGGACTGGATGCCATGATCTTAGTTTTTTGAATGTTAAGTTTTAAGCCAAAACTAGATGGGAGCAAAATATGAAGCCTACTGCCTGGATAGAATTTCCAGACTGTGGCCCAAAGAACAGGAAGCCAGGCAAGGGTCTGATGAACACCTTGAGTTGAGGAGACAAAGCTAGGAGTTCAAGAATTCCAAGATGCCTTTTTTGCAGAGCAGAATACCAGAGAGAAGAAGGTTACAGAGACAGAAAACCCTGGAGATGTGCTGGGGTACTCCTCAAGTCTTCAGTTGACCAACCCATGTGTGTGAGCAAACTACCCAAGAACCTACCCTAAAAGGATGGGAGGGAATAATCCCTAAAGCTTACATAGGCTGGAAATGGCTCCTTTTGTTCCCACTAATCAGAGTGGAAAACCTCATAATTAACAGGACATTAGGTGGAGTATTTAGAAGGGTTTTATCTCAGTAGGAGGTAAAATTCGAGTAAAAGCTGCTCTGGTTCTACCTAAGAAAGCTTAAAAGCAAGACATGAAAAGGGCAAACCCTTTCTAAGTGACTTAACAAAGCTCAAGAACACAAAAATATTCAGCACTCAACAAGATAAAATTCAAATGTCTGGCATCTTAGCAGAAATTATTAGGCATGTAAAGAAGCAGGCAAATACAATCCACCATAAAGGAGATAAGCCAATTAAGTAAAACTGACCCAGAACTAACACTAACAAATTAGAATTAGCAGACATAAAAACCGGTTACTATGTGTAACCATTCAAGAAAAGTTCGAAATTTTTAAGAAATTAAGAAATTTGAAAGATCCTAACTGAACTTCTAGAGATAAAACCTAGTCTGGGAAGAAAGACACATTGGATGGAAGTAACAGCACATTAGGCAGGCACAGAATGTCAACTCTATGCCAGTATTTTATAGGTAATATTTCTTAATAACTTTCTTTTCCCCTTCACACTCTTAACCCATTGTCAGAGGGGAAAAAAAGATTAGTAGATTTAAAGTAATAGCAACTAAAAGGAAACAGTAGTTAAACACACACACACACTGGAAAGAAATGAACAGTGAGCTATCGAACAACTTCAAATTGTCTAATGTGTACATAAATGGAGTCTTCAAAGGAAAAGAGAAAAAAATATTTGAAGAAATAACAGTTGAAAATTTTCTAAGTCAAATGAAAACTATACACGCATAAATTTAAGCAGCTCAACAAACTCCAAGCATAAGACACATGAGTAAAACACAGACATATACATCAAATTGCTTGAGATCAATGTTTAGGAGAAAAACTTTTAAAACAACTAAAGAAAAATCTGGCTTCCCAGGTGGCACAATGGTAAAGAATCCACCTGTCAATGCAGAAGATGAAGAGATGTGGGTTTGATTCCTGGGCTGGGAAGATCCGCTGGAGGAAGAAACAGCAAAGCACTCCAGTCTTCTTGCCTGGAGAATTCCATGGACACAGGAGTCTAGCAGACCCCGGTGCACGGAGATGCAAAGATCGACATGACTGAACGCTCACACAAAGAAAAATCTACACATTATTTACAAAGCAACGAAGATAATGATGATCACCAATATCTCGCCCTAGACAAGCCAGAAGACAGTGGAATATCTCAGGAGAAAACAAAAAATCAACCTATAATTTTTAATCCAATGACACTTATCTTTCAAAAATGAAGGCAAAATAAGATTGTTCAGGGTAAGAAACATTAAAAGAAATTATNACGAAGATAATGATGATCACCAATATCTCGCCCTAGACAAGCCAGAAGACAGTGGAATATCTCAGGAGAAAAAAAAAAATCAACCTATAATTTTTAATCCAATGACACTTATCTTTCAAAAATGAAGGCAAAATAAGATTATTCAGGGTAAGAAACATTAAAAGAAATTATTCAAACAGAAGAAAAATCATTACCCAAGATAATCTCACCATCTCAAGATTCTAAATTTAAACACATATTTGAAGAACCTTCCATCCTATACGGTAACACTCACAGGGTCCAAGAAAAAGGACATGGACATTTTGGGGGCTATTATTAGGCTTACTGCATACATGAAGAAATTACTAAAAATGTTACACTAAAAAAGAGTAATAATGTAAGATAAAACATGATTTTGTCTAACAGAAACTGAATATGACTAAGAAAACAAGACATATGAAAAACATGAGACTCCTTTGCACTTTAACAATAGTTACATATTTACACTATTGCAAGGGCTATGTTTTAATAAAGAACTCAAAGGCAATCAAAAATCTGGTCTGAAAAAATACACACTCCTACCTTCTTGCATGAAGTGCTCTATCAAATTAATTTTAAAGACAAACTGAAATTAAGCTAACTATAAATTTTCTGTATGTAGGGTTTCTTGATAAATTTCCTTCCCCTTTCATACTTTTAACCAATTTGCGGACTCTTACGCTAAGTGGATTTATGGCCCATCAAGAATTGCAGCACCTCTAATACACATTTTTCCTTACATGAAATGCTTCAATGACTGACCAAACTGACCTATTATAACATTTTAGAATTAGTACTGCAATTTCAGAATTTGAGAAGCTGCAAATGAGTAAAATTAATCTTTTTCTACTGGCATGCATATCCCCACGCCAGTAAAAATTAGAATCAAGGCTTCCCATTCAGCAGTAAAGTCACATTTTTAACATAACCTTGGAAGTATAACTTTCATCCCAAGTTAATAATTTGTCATCATATTAGCCATCCCCCCAGCACACCTAAATAGAAATTCCACAGTCTTACAAATAGGCTTCCTCGTTCTATAATTTATAAATTATCTGAATAACCATTAAGCAAATAAATGGAAAAGCTTTTTTGAAACCATGCAATTTAATATTACTTGTCTATCCAAACACTATTTAACTTGGAATAACAGTTCTAATCCTTAGCGTGGGACAGCATGTTTAGAGAAGCAAGGACCAATCTACAAAAGCAGCGCTCTCTGGTGATGATGCAGTGGTGAAATATTTCACTTGACTCTCCTCCAAGCAAAGTTAGAGGCTGTTTAAAAAACAAAATCAGGGCTTTGAAGCCACTGTATTTGTTACCTATTTCATCTATTTCCATTTAATGATTAAAACTCTGTTTAACAGAGGCCAAGCCCATTGGGCCGTCGTCTGAGTTCCTGAGATGCCAAGCCAACATTTAGTTTCACATGAGAGACCGCCCTGACAAGCACACGCCGAAACCCCCCTTACCAGGGGCCGCTAATCATTACCGGGGGCAGAGATGAGAATGCTGACAGGCTCACTGGAGATGAACTGATTTCACATACAAGAAGCCTCATTACCTCGACCTCAGCTTCCCTTCTCTGATCTTCACGATCACAAGGGAAAATGTACCTATTTACCCCAATGTTTTTAGAACTCTTGCCAAGACTACTGATCACTATTTTTTTTTCAGTTTTTATTGGAGTATGGTTGATTGACAATGTTATATTAGTCTCTGCTGTACAGCAAAGTGAACCAGTTATATATATTTATAGCTTACATTTACATATACATATATTTATATGTTTATANATCATTACCGGGGGCAGAGATGAGAATGCTGACAGGCTCACTGGAGATGAACTGATTTCACATACAGAAAGCCTCATTACCTCGACCTCAGCTTCCCTTCTCTGATCTTCACGATCACAAGGGAAAATGTACCTATTTACCCCAATGTTTTTAGAACTCTTGCCAAGACTACTGATCACTATTTTTTTTTCAGTTTTTATTGGAGTATGGTTGATTGACAATGTTATATTAGTCTCTGCTGTACAGCAAAGTGAACCAGTTATATATATTTATAGCTTACATTTACATATACATATATTTATATGTTTATACACACACACACACACACACACACACACTCTTTTTTAGATTCTTTTCCCATGTAGGTCATTATACAGTATTCCCTGTGCTAGGTCCTTATTAGTTATCTGTTTTATATACTGTAGTTAGTATATATCAATCCTAATCTCCCAATTTATCCCTTCTCCCCCCTTCTCTTCACTCCCATCCCAGAAGCCATAAGTTTGTTTTCCACATCTGTGACTTTGTTTTATAAATAAGTTCATTTGCACCATTTTTTAGATTCCCATACAAGTGATAGCATCGTATTTGTCTTTGTCTGACTTCATTCAGTAGGACAATCTCTAAGTCCTACTTACTAACCAACCCTCCCCCGATACAACACAAAAGCAATACTGCAAAGGAGTAATTAATCAAATAGATGAGATATCTGTGGCCACAAGCTGCAATACTCAGTATGCTATTCATGTCCTAGGGCTAACCCCCTCAAAAAAAGTCCAACAGCTTCCATTCTATTCAACCATAAAACAGAATTCTGAAGTTGTCACAACGGAAATGAAAGTGCATTATACCAAGTTTCAGAAGTCTGTCCTGACTAACGATGATTCAAACAAAAATATGTTTTTAAAAACCTCAAAAATGCACTTTTCCCCAAGTAGTTATTCTAGATCCAAACAATTTTATCTTAAATAATGATTTTTACTCTCCCCACCTGTGTCAGTTACTTATTATTTGTTCTTTCACCTTTGAAAGGACTTTGAAGCTTCTATCACACAATCTGGTCAAATATGTTAACTGAAAATAATGAATTCAGAGTTTACACATTTAGTCATGTTTTTGATCAGACACAAAGCCCAAAAAAGAAACAAACATATAAGAATTAGGCTTATAAGGAAAAAGTATATTAATACATACATTCTAGAAAAAGAGGTAAGTACATGTTAGCAGAATTTATACCAAAGTTAAACATAATTCTAAGAAACCTGGAGAAACAAAAAATCTACATGTAATTCTTGTAAGAACTTTAAAAATCAGATAGTAAAGTCAACATTAAGTTTTAAAAATTAGGTCCTTCACTTTTGGCATATCAAATATTCATGTTTCATGGGTCCAAAGCACAAAATAATCCTTATCCTGTATATGCCATCCTGGTGAACAACCGACCGTTTCATCTTATTCTTGGCCCTTTTTTATCCTTTCAAAACTTCTACTATTTAGGGTTGCCTCACAAGAAAACCAGACAGTAAACAATCTGCCTGCAGTGCAAGAGACCCAGGTTGGATCCCTAAGTCAGGAAGATTCCCTGGAGAAGGGAAAGGCTACCCACTCCGGTATTCTTGCCGGGAGATTCCCATGGACAGAGGAGCCTGGAGGGCTACAGTCCATAGCATCTGAAAGAGTCAGACACAACTGAGTGACTAACACTTCCACTTCACACAAGAAAATTACACAAAAGGAGAAAATTCAGAAACTGCACCATAAGAAATGTCTGAAAAAATAAGAAAGCCTATTTGTCTGAGATGTTTATGGCTGCTGCATTTAAAAAAAGAATCTATATATTGCTGGCTCTTTATAAAAAGTAACTCCAGAACTGACTGAAACAATTAAGTTCAACTTTAAAAGCTTAAAATTTCTAACTTTCACTCACCTTTGTGTCTAGCAAGACAAAAAGAAGAATGGGTTTAGAGCCCAGAGATTTAAATTTAAATTTTAGATTTCAATTTTTTGTTCAAGGTTCTAAAATAAACCAGGTGAGCTAACTTGAGCTAAACTCTTACATGACTCTCTCTGAACCTCAGCTTTACTTAACTACACAATTATCACAACTTCAACAAATCTTTAGGAGAAGGCAATGGCAACCCACTCCAGTACTCTCGCCTGGAAAATCCCATGGACAGAGAAGCCTAGTAGGCTGTAGTCCCTGGGGTTGCTGCGACTGGACACTACTGAGAGGCTTCACTTTCTCTTTTCCCCTTCATGCATTGGAGAAGGAAATGGCAACCCACTCCAGTGTTCTTGCCTGGAGAATCCCAGGAACGGGGGAGCCTGGTGGGCAGCCGTCCATGGGGTCCCACAGAGTCGGACATGACTGAAGCGACTTAGCAGCAGCAGCAGCAACAAACCTTCATAGCTCCTTCTGATTCTAATAAGGGATTAACAACTCTGAACTCAATCAGTTCCTGCCTCCCACTTCAATAAGAAATCTGTCCAATAAAATATCCACAAAAATGTAATTCATTTTAATGCAAGCTATTTTAAAATGCACATAACAAAACTTTTAATTATTTTTTAAAATAAACCCTTGTTCTAAACCATCTGTGCCTGACTGCTCAGTCATGTCCGACTCTGCAACCCCAGGGACTGTAGCCACCCAAGCTCCTCTGTCCATGGAATTTTCCAGGCAAGAACATTCATGGAGTGGGTTGCCAAGCCCTCCTCCAGGGGATCTTCCTGATCCAGGGATCGAACCCACGTCTTCTGCGTCACCTGAACTGGCATTCAGGTTCTTTACCACTGAGCAATCTGGGAAGCCACTCTAAACCATCCAACATAATCCGAATTTAAATGTAAATTATTTAGTGTTTTTAATTCTATAGATCAGCATTCCTCTCAAATACTGTAGTGAACCAAGAAGTTAAAACTGTTATTTCAAGAGGAATGAACTCTCTCTTATCCAGACTCCAACTGACACCTTCAAATTTCTTCCAACTTTTGTACTTCACTGGCAAAACCTCTAAAAAACTAACCTTGAAAACAACAAGAAGTTTTAGCATTCCAAGTGAGTATTATAATTCTTGATGTTCATTAAAGAAACCTAAAAATAGGGACCCCATATGCCCCTGAGATTATTTGCCTTGATATATTTTACAAGTGTTTTCAGGAAGTTACTTACTGAAATTGATTTGCACAGTGCTCTTTGCACTAGACCAGGGGTCCCCAGCCTCCAAGATCTAATAATGCCTGATGATCTGAGCTGGAGCTGATGTAATAACAATAGAAACAAAGTGCCCAATTAATGTAACACACTTGAATAGTCCTGAAACCATTCCCTCCCACTTGTCTATGGAAAAACTGTCTTCCACAAAACCAGTCCCTGGTGCCAAAAAGGCTGGAGACCACTGCATGGCTAGACATCTGTACTTACATTAGTTTCCTATTGCTGCTGTAACAAATTACCACAAACTTAATGGCTTAAAACAACATAAATGTATAACCTTACAGTTTTCAAGGTCAGAAGTTCAAAATGGGTTTTATTGGGCCAAGATCAAGGTATTGGCAGGGCTCCATCCTCTCTGGAAGCTCCAGTGGACAATCTGTTTCTTTTTGTTCTCTAGCTTTGCTTCCCTTATAGCTCAGTTGGTAAAGAATCCGCCTGCAATGCAAGAGACCCCAGTTCGATTCCTGGGTTGGGAAGATCCACTGGAGAAGGGATAGGCTACCCACTCCAGTATCCTTGAGCTTCCCTTGTGACTCAGCTGGTAAAGAATCCGCCTGCAATGTGAGAGGCCTTGGTTCAAACCCTGAGTAGGGAAGATCTCCTGGAGAAGGCAAAAGCTACTCACTCCAGTATTCTGGCCTAGAGAATTCCATGGACTATACAGTCACAAAGAGTTGGACACGACTGAGTGACTTTCACTCACTTTGATAGGTACCCATGTTCTTTGGGCCCCGCCATCTTTAAAGCCAACAAGGGTTGGTGCAGTTTTTCTCACATGTCTCCCACTAACTCTCCCGCCTCTCTGTTTCATTGATCACCTTTGTGATTACAATGGGGCTCACCTGGATAATCCAGGGCAATGCCCCTTAAGATCAGCTGCTTAGTGAACTTAATTCCACCTATAACCCTAGGTGGGAACAAATTCACAGGGTCTGGGGACTAGGGTGCGGCCAAGTTTAGGAGACTTCCACCTACCACAACATTTATTATCTACTGAGAGAGCCTACTGACAGAATGCAAGACAGACAAGCCCTGTGGAAATCACTTAAATGGGAATGATGAAAAAAATAAAACTACAATTCAGTGGAGAAAAAATATAGAGATTAACAGAGAGGTACACTTAGCAACAAAAGGCAGATGTACAGGGGATTTTTTTTGAATAATAATTTAAAATATGGTTGACTGAAGTCAAATGCTGTTAGAGATAAAATAGTTCTATATCAACCTTTTTTTTTTTTTGGCCGCATCACATGGCATGTGGGATCTTAGTCCCTCCACCCACCTGGCTAAGGATCGAACCTGAACCCCCTGCATTAGAAACACTGGAAGCTCAGAATCTTAACCACTGGACTGACAGGGAAGTCTGATACTTGAATGTCATGTTGAGGAAAGACCTAGTGTAATATGCCACAAGGAATAAGGTCATTATCAAGCAGAATTTTAGGGACTGATGGGAACTTAAGAAATCATCTACTCATTAAAACTAGTAGTCCACTGAGACCCAGGAAAATTGTAACTTTTCTAAGATCACCTGCTTAGGTAATTTCAGAAATAGGCCTTTAACCCAATTTCTTGGTTTTTAGTCAAAATATTAAGTAAGATGGCACAAAGAATAAACTGAATTAAGTACAATGTATTTAAGAAATAAAAGTAACATTTAACTAACTCTGAAAATACTGAGTGCAGATTTTCCCAATTATAAGTTCTGCTTAATGTTTAAATGGTTAGCTATTTAGCAAATTCACCTTTGTACAATAACTTGCTGCTCAAAGATATTATAAACATAAGACCCCATATTTCATTCATCTAGTTTATGTTACATCATCAAGATCTTACTATATGCCAGATAAGTCCTAGGTGAAAGAGATATCGCAGTGAAGGGCAACAAGAACAAAGTCCTGCTCTCATCAATCTTCAGTTCCTAGGAAGAATCAGGAAAGTAGATTAAAAACAACTGAATAAGTGTATCATATGTCAGGGAGAGGTCGTAATTAATATCACAGGGATCTGAAGAAAGATTAGAGATGTGCATTCTCAATGTTAACTTGAAAAATACACGATGTGCAATGTTAAGAGTTTATGACAAGATGGTGATGAAAAATCTAATGTTTTAAGAAAACACAAACACACAACCATTGTTGTCAAGTTGAATGAGAACTCCTAACTAAAAATTAATACCAATTAAAATCTAAATCAAGACAGAGTGGAACTAGTAAAAGAATAGATATATAGATCAATGGAATAGAATAAAAAGCCCAGAAATAGACCCACACAAGTAGAAACACCTGCCTTTTGAAAAAAGGCACAAAAGCAATTCATTGAAAAAAGAAGTCTTTTCCACAAATGGTACTAGGACAACTGGATATCCATATGCAAAACAGTAATAACAAACCTAGACTTAGATCTTACACCTTAACAAAACAATTAACACAAAATGAATCACAGTCCCAAATGTAAAATACAAAACTATAATGGTTCCAGAAGAAAAAACAGGAGAAAATTTACATGACCTTGGGTTTAGTGGTGAGTTTTTAGATATATATCAAAACCACAATCTAAGAAAAAAAGATGGTAAGTTATATTTAATGAAATATAAAACTTCTCTGTGAAAGATACCATTAAGAAAAAGAAGAAACAAGCTAAAGATTGGGAGAAAATATTCGTAAAACATGTATCTGATAAAGGAGTTGTATACAAAAATATACAAAGAATTTTTAAAACTCAATCATAAGAAAACAACCCAATTTTTTTTTATTTTTTTTAATACTTTATTCTACATTACAGTACTGTATTTGTTTTGCCATACATTGACATGAATCAGCCACAGGTGTACACAATCT
>SJYB01006934.1:0-29091 GCA_006408585.1 Antidorcas marsupialis
CTTTCCTTTTTCACTTTCATCAAGAGGCTTTTTATTTACTAAGATATAAAAATGAAGGTGGGGTAGGGATTAGAATGCCTACCCTCGTCTCTACTCAGAATGAGTCTACTCCTCTCTACTCTAGGTGTGAGTCACCAAAATGCCTAAAATGACTATCTGTGCATACAAAATGTTTACAGAGAAAAGCTTTAATTAATGAGGAGCCAACTGTGGAATCAGTTAGCTAGTCTTTCTTCTCTCTTGACCTAAAGAATTATGAAATAGCAACAAAAGAAACAGTCCTAACATAGAATAGAACTAAAATAGAATTGTCCTAAAAGAGCTACCTTCTCAAGTAAGAGGTCCCTGTTGCTGGTTGTATTCAAGAAAAGGCTGGACAACCTACTGTAAGAAATGTTGTGAAGGAGAT
This sequence comes from Antidorcas marsupialis, assembly GCA_006408585.1. Lineage (NCBI taxonomy): Eukaryota > Metazoa > Chordata > Mammalia > Artiodactyla > Bovidae > Antidorcas > Antidorcas marsupialis. The sequence goes on from SJYB01006934.1 coordinate 410, forward strand.
TAATGCATAGGCCAAGGGTTTGATGAAATCAGTGATTTTCAGAGGTTTTAACAGTAGAGCATAGAAGAAATAAAAGTCAGGTTGCTCAGGGTGAAGAAAGGTGGGAGGCTCTGACCCCTCCATGAAGGTGCCAAGCAGTCCCTGTGAAGTCTTAGGACTCAGGAATTAAGCCAATGAGAAAAGCCAGCATTTGCACAGTATCTTGCAGTTTACAAAGCTGTCCTGTGCATGCAGGTTATCTTGCGTGTATGTTACAGGTGAAGTTCAGACTAATATACCCTGCACTCTATGAGAATATATATCCAGTAGCCCAAATAAGGTGAGTATAAAATGATTCAATTGTAAACAGAGTGATACCATGGGGTCAAGGGAGAAAGATCCTGGGGGTCTGGGGCAGGGGGCAGAGGAGTAGAGAAGGTTCATCTATTTATAATTAGAAGTTGTCCACTGCCTCCTTCAATAAACACTATAATGGGTATTGACTCTGAGCCAGGCTTTAGTCTAGGTACTGAGACTGTGATAGTGATTAAGAATAAGAGTCCTGCTCTCAAGAAGCTTACCTTTTTTCGAGGAAGAGGCAGACACACAAACAATACTATGTACCAACAGTGACTGTGTGAATACTTTCAATTAGATAGCTTAAAATAAGGTGGTGGTGGAAGGCTTCCTGGAGGAGGTAGAAAGCTTCCTGGAGGAGGTGGTGCTTGAATAAAGAAGGAGTGCCAACCACACCAAGCTCTTAGGGAAACATATGCTGACAGAGTCAGCAGTGGTGTGTGGCTCAGAAAGATCTGCTTACCAAGCCCCAGTGAAGATTCCCACCANGGTGGAAGGCTTCCTGGAGGAGGTAGAAAGCTTCCTGGAGGAGGTGGTGCTTGAATAAAGAAGGAGTGCCAACCACACCAAGCTCTTAGGGAAACATATGCTGACAGAGTCAGCAGTGGTGTGTGGCTCAGAAAGATCTGCTTACCAAGCCCCAGTGAAGATTCCCACCACGTGAAAAACAGCAAAGATTAGAGATGCCAGCCATCAGCGGCAGGCTCCCACAGATCACAGCCCACCGCCTCTCCTACAGGTTCCAAGTCTCCAAGAACTCAACATGCAAGACACTGGTTGGAACAGCACTCGCAGAAAAGAGAAGCTGTGCAGTAAAGCTGCACCTGGGGCTTCCCGGTGGCCCAGTGGTTAAGACTCTGCACTTCCGGTGCAGGGGGTGCAGGTTCAATCCCTGGCTGGGGAACTAAGAACCCACACGCCCCAGGGTACAGCCAAAAAACCAGAAAGTTTAATTTAATTTTTAAAAAACGCATCCGAAGCGGTGCCAGTCTTGGCCAGTGGGTCCCAGGAAAAGACTCTGTCCACTTTCCACAGAGGGAGGGGCCAGATATACTGACAGAACTGGCCAGGGGCCTTCTGAAGCACAGGCTTAAGTGATACAAGAAATTTCATCCCAGACCCAGAACGAGGGGAAAGACCCAGAAGAGAAAGAATAATCTGGAGTCAAGTGACAGCTTGGCACCCAGCTTCCAGTTAGGAGAAGGTTCCATGCCCTAGGCACTGATTGAGCAAGGCGCATGGAAGGTACAAAGGCCTAAGGTGAGAATAACCACAGACAGAGGCTCTACAGATCCCAGCATGCAAAGGAGGCAGAGCTCATTAAAACTAAGGGTAACATCCAGATTTGGGGCCTCAGTAACTAAGGAGTTGATGGTTCCATTGTTGAGATGGGAACACTTAACAGGTTCAGTGGAGGGGGCGTTAAGAATTCTATTTCAGAAATATGATCAATCAGATACCTATTAGGTACTCAGAAGCATAAAGGATGCAAGATTCTTTTTTTCTCTTCCAACCTACTTAGGGCCATTTTCCAAAGGATGACCTCTGATAGCCATCATTTTTTGGATAAGGGATAAAACTAAGGATCTGTACACCACCAAGAGAGTCTAAAATATACTCTGGTCCCACAGCTGNAGATACCTATTAGGTACTCAGAAGCATAAAGGATGCAAGATTCTTTTTTTCTCTTCCAACCTACTTAGGGCCATTTTCCAAAGGATGACCTCTGATAGCCATCATTTTTTGGATAAGGGATAAAACTAAGGATCTGTACACCACCAAGAGAGTCTAAAATATACTCTGGTCCCGCAGCTGAACTATCCCTAGAGTCACAGGCACGAACAGGGGATGCGCTGGAGGCTTAGTAGAGGACTTGAGGAGGCTGAGTCCTCCTACAGCTGTTCGATTCTTCAGAGATCCAGTTTTGGGGACCATGCTGATCCCAGGGCTGCTAAACCTCAGGCAGCCCCCCGCTTCAACCAAGAGGCAAAGCTGGCAGCAGGCTCAAATACCAGCCCTCACTTTGTTCTTAGAGAAAAGCATCATAAACCCAGGTCATAAGACTCATCAGCCATATCCTTTCCCTTTGGTTTCTATGCCTAACCAAGCAGGTGCCAGGCATTTGTTGTTGTTTAGTTATGACCCCAACTTTGTGACCCCAGGGACTGTAGTCTACCAGACTCCTCTGTCCAAGGGATTGCTCAGGCAAAAATACTGGAACGGGTTGCCATTTCCTTTTCCAGGGGATCTTCCCAACCTGGGAATCAAACCTGTGTCTCCCGTGTTGGCAGGCAGATTCTTTACCGCTGAGCCGCCAGGCGACCATGGACCTAACTTTGAGATCGTGTTGCAGAGATGCACACGTATTAGTTAATACGTAAACTCGGACTTGCCATTTGGAACATGGAAAACTGCCTGTGAAATAGTCAAGGGGTATGTTTTTCTGACTAAGAAAAAGTGTTCCTTGAGGTATTTGAAGTCAGATAAATACGTGGAGGGTTGCAGCATCCCCAGGTCCCCACTCCCCATTCTCTTTATGCTCATTTTCATGATGTGAGTCCATATGAAAGAGGAGCCATGATACTGATCGAGGCGGACCGTGAGGGAAGAGTGCTGCTTCCTAAGGGCATGACCTCCAGAAGCTCTGGATGAAATACAAGGAAGGAGACGGACACGGGAGCACGCATCTTTCTGAATGTAGTTACCTCCAGACATACTGCCCAGGAATGGAACTGCGCGACCACATGGTAACTTCACTTTTAGTGTCTTAAGGAATCTCCACATTGTTCTCTATAATGGCTCTACCAATCCAGAGAAAACTGTAATTCAAAAAGACACACGCACCACTGTCTCCATAGCAGCACTATGCACAAAAAAACCAAGACATGGAAGCAACTTAAATGTTCATCAACAGAGGAGAGGATGAAGAAGATGTGGTACATGTATGTTATACAACAGGATATTACTCAGTCATGAAAAAGAATGAAGCAATGCCATTCGCAGCAACGTGGATGGACCTAGAGAGTGTTATACTATGTGAACAAGCCAGGCAGAGGAAGACAAGTATCATATAGCATTGCTTATATGTGGAATCTAAAAAAAAAAAAAAACAAAAAAAAGATACAGATTCTATGCACACAACAGAATCTGACCCATAGACATAGAAAACAAACTTAATGTTACCAAAGAGGAAAGGGGAGGGAGGGATGTTAGGAGCTTGAGATTTACGTATCTGCACTATTATATATAAAATATATGACCACCAAGGACCTACTGTATAGCACAGAGAACTACACTCAATACTTTGTAATAAAACTATAAAGGAAAAGAATTTGAAAGTGAATATACATGACTGGATCACTGTGCTATACACCTGAAACTAATAGTATTGTAAACCAACTATACTTCAATTTAAAAAAAAATATGAAGGAGGAAAGTACTGTACTTACCCCATTCTAAGAGAATGAATTGACCAGCCTGTTGAAAGACATAAACCCTGACTTATGTGATAGTTCCAGACACGCATCTTTGTGGCTATTTATCAAACCACATCAATCCAACTGGTGACCAGACTACTTTTACCAGCAATATTTCAGATTTCTTTCCCACTCTCTTAACGAAGCATAAGCTTCTTAAACTCCTAAGTGATCAGATTTCTCATGACAGAGGATTATTAATTCTGATCCTTTTACAATTTGGAACTTCAATGAAATCTTTCCATTTGTCACCTCTTTAACCCAGCACAGATTTGACACCTCTCAGATTAATTTTGGTGATGAATCCGATTTCAAAGAATGTTCATCCAAAGTTGAACCCATCCACCTGCTAATGTATTTCAGTACTTTTACTAATAGCTTTAGAGAGCTTTTTAATTTATATTTCACTGTATATTAAGATATCCTCCTTCAGTTCGCCTGCCTCTCCATGAGAACATTTTTCATATTTCAGATTAGGACACCAAACACTAGAACTAAATGGATGAGATAATTTTAAATATTATGCAGATACCCACGCGGGTCAGGTATTTTAATATTGTCTCATCTCTAATTTATTTCTGTACTTGTTGAATGTGGCTTCTCATGTGTCCTTTTAAGTATCTTCTTAATTTTAATGACATTTTTGAAAGTTGTTTGAGCATGTTCTGGGTGTAGACATTTTTATGAAATGGGAAGAGGCCATAAGGGGTAATGAAGTAGAAGCTATTCTGGCTTGGAGCTTTTAGCACAATAAGGACACATAATGTGGCCATCAGTCTGTTCACTGATCTTGGGCAAATCACTTGACCTCTACGTCACATGATGGTCATCTCATCACCACCACCCAACTCTCCCAAGGCAAACCTCATCAGAGACATCACGTAGTCTGTCCTCTTCCACGTCAATGAATGGAGCCAAGGGAGAGAGATGCTGGGAGGCTCTAGGTGGGCAGGGGGCCATTAAGGATGGGACACAGGAATATCAATACCCTACAACTTCTGTCCAGGAGGAGGGGGTGTTTCCAGGAACTACTCTTTTGGCGGGGGAGGGGTTCGCAGCACACACAGTCTTAAGTCCTCTCCCAGTTCTCCCGTCCCCATTGTTTTCCAGCTTCAGCCCCATTACTTCACCCCATTGGCCCCTTTCCTGCTCAAGCCCAGATCACCCTGATGGCTGCCTCAGCTTCCCGTTTGGCGTTCCTGCCACAGTTCTCTTCTCCTAAAACAATTCTCTTCCCCCAGATCTGATCACCATCCACCTGCCAACAAACAAACCAACACACCCATAGTGATTTCCTTCCCCTACAGGAGTCAGTTCAGTTCAAAAGTAGTTTCTTGAATACTTCCCAAACACTGGGGAATCCTCAGCAACACTGCAAAAGACCTTCCAAACCTACCTGCTGGACTAAAGATGAGAACCAGATACACGGGCACAAAGCAGACACCCAAGTATTCATCTTCACTAATGTATATGCATTCAGGGATTGTTTTTTAATTGACAAAAGGAACAAAATGGTGCATGAAAAGATGTTCCACATTGCTAATTATTAGAGAAATGCAAATTAAAACTACAGTGAGAAACCACCTCACACTAGCCAAAATGGTTATCACCAAAAAAAATCCACAAACAATAAATGCTGGAAAGGGTGTGGAGAGAAGGGAACCCTCCTACACTGTTGGTGGGAATGCAAATCAGTAGAGTCACTATGGAGAATAGTATGAAGATTCCTTAAAAATCTAAAAACAGAGCTACCATATGACCCTGCAATCCCACTCATGGAGGGAAACATGATCCAAAATGAGGTCACTGTTTACAATAGCCAAGACATTGGCTAAATGTCCATCAACCGAGGAACTGATAGAGAAATGTGGCACATACACACAATGGGATACTGCTCGGTCATTTAAAAAGATGAAATAATGCTATTTGCAGCAACATGAGAGTGTCATACTGAGTGAGNCCCCGCCCCGGCAGATAGGTGTGGTTTTTTTGCCCTGAGGTTTTTCTCACAATAGACTTGGAATTGAGATTAGTTTGAAGCAAAGGAGGTGTGCAGGTTTGATTTTCCTTTAGCCTTAAATTGGAGGAGAAGCTGTGACAAGCTGAGCCTGGGGCTGGCTTAGTGCTAGCTAGACTAGGTGAAAGGTGGCCTCGCTTGGTCTCACTAGAGACATGTCTGTGCCAGCCTATGGGAAATGGATGGTGGTCTCCTTATCATCTATCTGGGTTATGGTATCTGGAGATACCATGAGCTAGGATTTCCCCAGGAGGAAATGGAGAATCTCAGCATCAACCACTATGGGGTGGGAAAGTGGGCCAATGGTCTTAGATGGCAGGAAAGGAGGAGTTGCTCCTTTGGCTGGAGCATATGAGAGCTGGACCATATAGAAGGCTGAGCACTGAAGAATTGATGCTTTTCAACTGTGGTGTTGAAGACTCTTGAGAATCCCTTGGATTGCAAGGAGATCAAACCAGTCAATCCTAAAGGAAATCAACCCTGAATATTCATTGGAAGGACTGATGCTGAAGCTGAAGTTCCAATACTTTGGTCACCTGATGCGAAGAGCTGACTTACTGGAAAAGACCCTGATGCTGGGAAAGACTGAAGGCAGAAGGAGAAGAAGGTGACACAAGATGAGATGGTTGGATGGCATCACTGACTCAATGGACATGAATTTGAGCAAACTCCGGGAGATAATGAAGGACAGGGAAGCCTGGGTGTGCTGAAATGGTCAGACACAACTTAGCGACTGAACAACAGCAACAACGACAACAAGGGGAGTTGGATCTGAAATCTTAGGCATGGGAATTCCTAAAGATTCCTGTTGGTGTGGATTTTGGATTTTGAGCTGGCACCTGCTATGAAGATACTGCCAGTAAGTGGCTAGAAATTGAATGTGGATTGTAAGTTATAAACTACTAGCTCGAAGCAACTACCTCAATCATTTCTATGTCACTCTTCAAGCATTCAGTCAAGTTCTGTTAAAAATTACAGCCTCTAAATAAGTTCCTTTGTGCCTTTTTTTTAGACTTCACATACAAGCGATATTATATGATGTTTGTCTGTCTTTGACTTACTTCACAAAACAGAAATAGAATCACAGCTGTAGTAAACAAACTTAGGTTATCGGGGTGGGGGAAAAGGAGGAGGAGAGATAAATTGGGAGACTGGGCTTGACATATACACACTACCATATATAAAATAGATACATAATAAGGACCTATGGTATAGCATAAGGAACTCTACTCAATACTGTGTAATGACCTATTCAGGAAAAAAATCTAAAAAAGAATGAATATATGTGTTGCGGTCACTCAGTCGTGTCTGACACTTCTGCTACCCCATGGACTGTCGTCCACCAGGTTCCTCTGTCCATGGGATTCTCCAGGCAAGAATACTGGAGTGGGTTGCCATGGCCTCCTCCAGGGGATCTTCCCCACTCAGGGATCGAACCCAGGTCTGTAATGTCTCCTGCATTGGCAGGTGGTTTCTTTACCACAGGGCCACCTGGGAAGCCTGTAAGTATAACTGATTTAGTTTATTGTACACCTGAAGTAACACAACATCTTAAATCAATTATACTCCAATAATTTTTTTTTTTTAATTACAGCCTGAACTGAAGGAACTGGAGACAGCAGTGCGCTCGCCTTGAGGCAGGAGTTGGGTTGCCATCTGAAATGGGCTCTCCTGAAGTTTCTCACTGTCAGACATCCTGATTCAGTAGGTTTGGGGTGGGGTTCTGGAATCCATATTTTTAGCAAATTCAGATGATTGTGATGCCCAGTGAGGTTTGGGATTCACTTCTCTAGACTGAAAATAGGATATACTACCCTTCCTTGGTGGATTTTTCTATGAAGTATTAGAATCCATTTAACTAGATGGAGAGAACTTGTGAGTGTCATGTACAAGACAACAGAGTTTTATATGTTAGATTTGGAATCAGTTTGACATTTTACAGCAAGAACAGGTTCACGGTGTAGTAAACCCCCTAACACAGTAAAGTGTTCAACTGAAAGTCTCTCAGTCGTGTCTGACTCTTTGCGACCCCACGGACTATAGTCCATGGGATTCTCCAGGCCAGAATACTGGAGTGGGTAGCCATTTCCTCCTGCAGGGGGTCTTCCCAACCCAGGGATCGAACCCAGGTCTCCTGAATTACAGGCAGATTCTTTAGCAGTGAACCACCAGGGAAGCCCAGTAAACATAGTAAAGATGAAACAAAAATAGAGGTGGGAAATCCTGCTCTGACCACCTCCCTCACAGGGCTGCCAGAACCAAATGAAGCAGGGATGGGAGAGGGGAAAGTCTTCACCAGCACAAACTGTCATGCAAATCTCAAGTGGTCTTAAGTGATGAGCATTACTTTTTAATCCAAAAAGGATCCATAAAAGTGGGTTTTAAAAAATAACAATAAAAGCAGCAAAAAGCAAAGTTATGAGAAAATACATTTGCGTAACTTAAACCTCATATTACTCTAAAGGGGATGAGGATCCTTTGATTAGGAAAATAATCACTCTCTGTTTCTCCTTTGTAAAGCTATAGAATTATTTATGGTATTTCCCTTGAGCAAGACCCATGTGACATAGTGTGTCCTAGAGATTCCAAAAATAATTATATGAAAATCGTTTGAGAAAATCTGACGCCTATTTAAAAAAATTTGAGAACTTCTAATGTTATATCTGTCACTAGCATGCCACATATTTCAGACCATCGTCTCTTTTATTCTTGACATGCTGTCACAGGAAGTTAACCTGATTTATATGATTTGAAAGTGTGTCTTTTACTGTTGAAGAATATGCAGTCACCTTTTGCCTTCTATAAGGATAGAGTATTTCCTACCATTGGAGCCTCTCTGTGGCCTTTCACACCACTAGGTTTACTTGACCTTGGCTCTAGTGCATTGAAACCCTAAGTGTGAACACTTCTGTTTCCCAGGAGCTTTAACTTCAAAGCCTCTGAGAACCATTTGCGTGGTAAGACTGTGAAGCACTAAGAAACAAACACTCATAAACTGACCATCCTTTTACTACATTTGCATGCAACGCATTTGTCCATTCATTCCTAGCTGCACTGCCCTGTGCCACTCTTTGTGGAGAAAGCATTTCTTTGATTGTTTTACTTCCCCAGTTCTCCCCTTGTGAGAACTGCAGTAGGGAACTCTCTCTTTGGCTTAGCAGATGGGCACAAAGAAACTCTGTCTGAAGTGTGAGCTGACCTTTCTTGAAACTTGAGATCAACTCCTACTTGGATTTGAACTTTGAAGACCCAGAGATAGGAAGTTTCCATATAAGGATCAAAACACATCAGAGCAGGACCCATTAATTTGGGCTGGCAACCTTGGCAGGTAGGGTTACTTTGCTCAACAACTCAGAATGGTGTATCCTGAGCCCTGAAAAACCACCTCACAAATGCCTACAGGATAAATCAGTGCACCCTGTCTCCACCACTGGAAAAGCAAATCCAAGCACGTCCTAGTGAATATCATTCCACAGCTAATGTATGTGAGAGATTGTTAGGTGCATGACAGTGTGGTGATTGCAAGAAATATATAATGGTAGGAGTGTCTGCAGGGGGTTGGTGCCTAGTGGACACGGTGGTATCCAGCGGAAGCAGCAGTGGTGCCCAGTGGGGCGCCTTGGTGCCTGCAGGGGTCGAGAGCAGGCAATGGAGAAAGGAATGGTGTGTGTCATCTGGAAGCAGACTTGGACAGCTGACCGGGGCTTGGTCATGAGGTGAGATGCTGTCCGGAGACTCCCAGGGACACCTGAAGGGCACTTTGCAGGAGGCCAGAGGCCCACATGAGCAGATAGGAACAAAAGTCAGGGACGTATAGATTTTTTGGAACCCTACTATACCCACCAGAGAAGGCAATGGCACCCCACTCCAGTACTCTTGCCTGGAAAATCCCATGGGCAGAGGAGCCTGGTGGGCTGCAGTCCATGGGGTCGTGAAGAGTCGGACACGACTGAGCAACTTCCCTTTCAATTTTCACTTTTCGCTTTCATGGATTGGAGAAGGAAATGGCAACCCACTCCAGTGTTCTTGCCTGGAGAATCCCAGGGCCGGGGGAGCCTGGTGGGCTGCCGTCTTTGGGGCTGCACAGAGTCGGAAACGACTGAAGTGACTTAGCAGCAGCAGCAGCAGCAGTGTGCCCACAGGCTGGCAAAGCCTAAGGAGATTCAGGTTACATTATTGATGAGTGTAAGAGACAATTGTTCCCACTCTTAGGGAGCTTCCACATAGCTTAGGGACTTACTGAAAAATGATGAGGAAGACATTGCTGGGGCCCATAAAAATAAATGGGTTCTCACAATAGTGCTGGTGGGTGCTAAAGAACCCGAAGGATGCAGAGCTGGGAGGGCAGGCAGGACCTTCCAGATAGAGGTCCTCGTGATCACGGAAGTTCATCCCATCGTCTTTTGGCATTCTGGAAGTTACACCAGGCACTGTAGTCTGGGCCAGGCTGTGGGAGGGCACCGACTGCCCAGTCGTCCTCTGGAATTGGGACATGTTACAGTGGAAAGTGCTGAAGACTGGGCTGGCACCCCGCAGGGGATTAGGAAAGCTCTGTATAGGATAGAGGGAAGGTTTGTGGGATGGGAAGAGAAACTACAGGCTGAGAGAAACTGCAATAATTGAGGGGTGAGGTGATAAAGGCTTGGGCTACCAGGTAGAGAAAGTAGAAAGGAAAAGAGGGGAAGAGAAAATTGACAAAGTTGGTGAGACAGAGTTGACATGATTAGCTAGCATCAGTAGCCTGAAAACTGGCTCTGGACTGACTGCCAAGAAAGAGGTTAGTTAGGGACTTTCCAGGTGGTCCAGTGGTTAGGACTTGGCACTCTCACTACCCGAGCCTGAGTTCAAGCCAGAGAACTAAGGTCAGGGAACTAAGATCCCACAGGCCATGTAGTGCAGCCAAAAAAACAGGCCACTCAGAGAGAGTGGAGATTTGTGGCTCACCAACTTGGAGACAGGCTGACAGAAAAAGGGAGAAGCTCCTTGACTTATACTTTTGAATTATATTCTTGAGTAAGATTGATGACACATGTTTTTGATTCTCAGAACTGCGAAGTATAACTCAGCCTTCTCTTCTACCCCTTTTTTCTCCCCCTCCCCACCTTAACACCACAACTCTGGTCCTGGTTAAATTTCTGTAATTTATAAGCACATGTTGGTTTTTTTGTTTGTTTGTTTTTAACAGAAATGGTACCATAATATACATATTGTCCTGCAAATTCCTTTGATTACCAATAAAATATGAATGTCTTTCAGTGCTATTGCATATAGATTTTCCTCAGTCTTTTTAACAGCTATGTAACAATCCACTTCATAGCTGTACCATCATTTACTTTACCAATGCTCCATTGATACACATTTATGTTGTTTCCGAATGTATATTCTTATGGCCAATGCTTCAATTAATATCATGTTCCTATCTTTGTGCAAGTGTCAAGGATAGATTCCTAGAAGAGAAATCACTGGGTCAAAGGATATGCACAATTTTATATCAGGTGATATATATTGCAAAATTGCTCTCCAGAATGTTTATCTGATTTTAATTCATCCATTAACAGGTTAATCAAGACCTCATCGTGGATGTCTGTGGTAATTTGTCAACCTGCTCTTCCTACAACTGCTATAAATACTAGTTTCCCCCATTGGAAGGGATTGTATTAGTCAACAGAATTCTAATGAATGAAGGGTTTCTTAATTAAAATAACCAGAAAGTCATCACTTGTAAATATATAAACAAGTTGATTATAGCAAGAGGCTGAATACTTCTAATAAGCATGTGTGGATATTAAATTAACCATGGTTCACAAACCATCCATGGATGCATGGTTGATTGGAAATAACCACTTCACAATGGTTACCCGATTCCTTTTTGCCAACTGCCAAATGGTATTTCTGTTTGTTTGATTATTATGGCTTGACATAATTCATGATACTCTCAAACACATATATATGGCAAGTAAAAGTGTGAGCTTTTTTAAAAAGTGGATATTGAAGAAATTGAATACTTAATGGAGGATTAGGAAACTAGCTTTTCTTTCCTTTTTGATTCAGTAGATATTTGTTCAGCATGTACAATATGCTAGAAGGGTACCTTATTAGTTGCTTTAGATACATAGATGAATAAAACCTAGTTCTTGCCCTCAAAGTGTTCATAGGAAACACAAAGGAACATAGGATGACTATAAAAATAAACATTAAAATGGCTGTAAGACCAAGGCAGAATAAGAAAAGTGCTTAAGGAAAAGCACAAAGAAACTACAGTGAAAATTCGAAAGAGAGTAAACACATCTGGTTAAGGGGAGAATAAGGAGAGGTTTTATATGGAGGAAATGCATTTGAGAGGGGTGTTCAAGAATGAGTAAGGTTTTTTGGTTTTTTTTTTCACTGAGATACTCACTTTTGGAGCCTCAAGTCTACCATGCTGGGAAGCCAAGGTCACATGGAGCATACTTGTTTAAGTGCTTCTGTTGACAGCCAAGTTGAATGGCATTTTTCAGTCAACCTAGCCCAGGCATCAGATGTGAGTGAAATTTTCAGTGGGGCAATTTCCAGTGAGTGAATACATCCCTGGACATTTCTTTCACGGAGTCACTCAATCACCCTAGCCATTCAAGTCTTCCCAACTGAGGTCTTGTCTAGGTGGAGTCGAGATAAGTCATGTCTGCTGTGCCTGTCTGCATTTCTGACTCACAGAATTCACGAACATGAATAAATGGTTGTTTCACACATACACATAAATTGGGTAGGATTCCACAAGTATGCTGGAGATATCCTAGCAAAGGAAAATGCATGAATGGAGGCCCTGAGCTGGGGAAGTGTGACTGTCCACGTCACATGTGCATGCTCAGTCTTGTCCAATTCTTGGCCACCCCATGGACTGTAGCCTGCCAGTCTCCTCCATCCATGGGATTTCCCAGGCAAGAATACTGGAGTGGGTTGCCATTTCCTTCTCCAGGGGATCTTCCCAATCCAGGGATCATTGCAGGCAGATTCTTGACCACTGAGCCACCTGGCAATCCCTGACTGTGTCCATGGAAAAATAAACAGTCAAGGTGGGCTGGTGTCAAGGATTTGAGAAGGGGAGTGGTAGGAGATCAGACTGGGTCTGAGAATGGAGAATGTGAAATGGCAAGCAAGTGTACCCTATTTGGTAGGCAAGAGCTGGCTAGCAAAAGCTGAGCATCAGGCTGTTGTATTAAGCCAGAAAGAGAAACATATTCATAAATGTTTGGCAAAAATTAAATTTCATATTCTCTTCGTCTTGCAAGTAATCTTTTAATTTGATGAGAAAGTTCCACCTGTCATTCATTTAACAATTGTTTGTTGAATGTGTCTACCAGTGTAAAAGTACTAAATGTATTTAAATTACCTTCAAAGTTTAAATAAGCTGTTTGTTTCTTCTCTCTTACATTAATTTGTGTGATGCCTACTGTGAAAATGATTTTCTGTCCTCCACGTAACTTTGTGGAGAAAAAAGGAGTCATACCACTGAGACTGTGGGTAGTTTTCTGTCCATGACACAAGTGTAGCCCTTCTAGTAAAAATAAAAACACTATTGTGTAAAAATGAAAGATTTTTAAAGTGGAATCAGATTTTTCACTATTGGGACTGAAACATGCAATTAAACTAAATTTCAAAAAGGGCTATGTGAAAATGCTTTGGAAAGTATAAAAGCAATATTCAAATACAAGTTGTTATTATTACTATTACTCAGTGTGTTCTGGAAGCATGAAGATCAACATCATATTGCCTATATTTCTTCTTTAAATCACTTTGGACTTTGTGCCTTGCTAAAAAAATTATTGTCTTAAAAAATAAACATACACATGAATAAATCTTAAATAAGAATTAAATAGGTTTAGCATAATTATGCCGGTAAACATGTCCAATATCAAAAAATAAATGTTTATCACCAAAATTGATACTTTGAAAAGTAGTGAATGCAAATAACATAGAATCCTACTCTAATCAGACTCTATACCTTTGATCTGACACAATTCAAATTCATACATTCAATAGGATATGTATGTGTGCTGGTGTATATAAGTATTATGTGGCTGTTTAAAGCCATATTGGAACTTGTGTGCTAAAATTCAGAAGCACTTTATACATACTATAATATTCTTGCTTGATAAAAACACAAAAATAATAATAAAACAAATTTGAAATTTGTCCCAGAACAGAAAAGTTTCTCCTTTAGTTAAAAAACTAACAGCTTCCATTTATTAAAGAGTTAAATATCTAGGAATAAGCTTACCTAAAGAGACAGAAGAACTGTACACAGAAAATTATAAGACACTAATGAAAGAAATCAAAGATGACATAAACAGATGGAGAGATATTCCATGTTCCTGGGTAGGAAGAATCAATATTGTGAAAATGCCTATACTATCAAACACAATCTACAGATTCAATGTGATCCCTATCAAATTACCAATGACATTTTTCACAGAACTAGAACAAAAAATTTCACAATTCATATGGAAACACAAAAGACCCTGAATAGTCAAAGCAGTCTTGAGAAAGAAGAATGGAGCTGGAGGAATCAACCTTCCTGACTTCAGATTATACCACAGTCATCAAGGCAGTATGGTACTGGCACAAAAACAGAAATATAGACCAATGGAACAAGATAGAAAGCCCATTGCACATACTGGTACCTTAGTTTTGACAAAGAAGGCAAGAATATACAATGGGGCAAAGACAGCCTCTTCAATAAATGGTGCTGGGAAAACTGGACAGCTAGATGTAAAAGAATGAAATTAGAAGATTTCCCAATGTCATACACAAAGATAAACTCAAAATGGATTAAAGACCTAAATGTAAGACCAGAAATTATAAAACTCTTAGAGGAAAACATAGGCAGAACACTCGATGACATAAATCACAGCACGATCCTCTATGACCCACCTCCTAGAGTAACAGAAATAAAAACAAAAGTAAACAAGTGGGACCTGATTAAACTTAAAAGCTTTTGCACAGCAAAGGAAACTATAAGCAAGGTGAAAAGACAACCCTCAGAATGGGAGAAAATAATAGTAAAGAAACAACTGACAAAGGATTAATTTCCAAAATATACAAGCAGCTCATACAACAAAATGCCAGAAAAACAACCTAATCAAAAAGTGTAAAAAAGACCTAAACAGACATTTCTCCAAAGAAGACATACAGATGGCTAACAAACACATGAAAAGATGGTCAGCATCACTCATTATTAGAGAAATGCAAATCAAAACTACAATAAGATACCACCTCACATTGGTCAGAATGGCCATCATCCAAAAGTCTATAAACAGTAAATGCTGGAGAGAGTGTGCTCTTGCACTGTTGGTAGGAAGGTAAATTGATAGAGCCACTATGGAAGATGGTATGGAGATTCCTTAAAAAACTAGGAATAAAACCATCTTATGACCCAGCAATCTGACTTCTAGGCATATACCCTGAGGAAACCGAAATTGAAAGAGACACATGTATTCCATTGTTCATTGCAGCACTATACAGTAGCTAGAACATGGAAGCAACCTAGATGTCCATCCACAGATGAATGGATAAAGAAGCTGTGGTACATATACATAATGGAATATTACTCAGCCATAAAAAGGAATGCATTTGAGTCAGTTCTGATGAGGTGGATGAACCTAGAACCTATTATACAGAGTGAAGTGAGTCAGAAAGGGAAAGATAAATATCATATTCTAACAAATATATGGAATCTAGAAGAATGGTACTGAAGAACTTATTTACAGAGCAGCAGTGGAGAAACAGGCATAGAGACTAGACTTATGGACATGGAGAGAGGGGAGGAGAGGGTGAGATGTCTGGAAAGAGTAACACGGAAACTTACATTACCATGCGTGAAATAGATAGCCAATGGGAATTTGCTGTATGGCTCAGGAAGCTCAAACAGGGGCTCTGTATCAACCTAGAGGGGTGGGATGGGGAGGGAGATGGGAGGGAGGTTCAAAAGGAAGGGGATATATGTACACTTATGGCTGATTCATGTTGAAGTTTGACAGAAAACAACAAAATTCTGTAAGTCAATTATCCTTCAATAAAAAAAATAAATAAAAAGAAAAAACCTAACAGCTTCCATTTATTAAGCATTTGCTATTTCTGTCTGTCAGGCACTGTGCTAGGTACTTTATATGCAATATCTCATTTAAAATGCACAGCAACACCAGGAGGTAAGCACTGTTAAGAAGAAAACAAGGTACTGGTAATTTAAGCAATTCTGCTAAGGTCAAACCCAGTTAGTAAACAGGATTTAAATAAAAATGGGGTGTGGACTTCCCTCATGTCTCAGACAGTAAAGAATCTGCCTGCAATGCAGGAGACACGGGTTTGATTCCTGAGTCAGGAAGATCCCCTGGAGAAGGGAATGGCTACCCACTCCAGTATTTTTGCCTGGGAAATCCCATAACAGAGGAGCCTGTCAGGCTACGGTCCATGGAGTCACAAAGAGTCAGATATGACTGAGTGACTAACACTTTCAAGCAAAGGTATTCTGAACCCCAGGTACTGTGCTATTAACAACTTTGAATTACTTAAAAACGTGCCTCTCTGTGGGAAGGGACTTTAGATGTCATCTAAAATAACTCAAACCAGAGAGATTGGTGTTAGTAAAATGGTAGGAGAATGCCAAAGACATCTTTGCCTGTTTTGAAAACTACCCAGATTCAACCCTGCACCAGCAATGTGGAAAGACTATGGTCCGAAGAGTGTGGAGTAAATAAATATTATTTCTCTCTCTGCTATCCTACCTCTCGGCCCCTGAAGAATTCAGATGTGTTACCCCAAAACAAGGCAACTAGGCATTTGAATATTTAAAGCTGAAGGAATTTGAGAAGTGGCAGGTGCAGGAAGGGTCTTCTGACCTTCCCCTGAAGCGGTCATCAAAGCCTCAAGTGACAGGTTACCTCCCTATACCTGGAGCAGGAGAGCATCTTTACCTCCCAAGACAGAGGGATGCTCAAAGGCATTTAAAATAAACAGACCTTGCTGTTTGCCCCAGTTAACCACACTTGGCTCTTAGCCTTATTTTGTCCTTTCACATTTTTCCAGGACTTTCCACTCTTCATCAAGAATAGCATGAAAACAGGTTTAACTTTTTCAGGTCTTCATTTACTTTTGAAGGCTCCCATGTCATGTAAAACCTGTATTAAATTTGTATAGTTTCTGCTTGTAAATTTATTTCTTGTTATAGGGGCCCCAGGCTATTCCTTAGGAGGGTAGAGGGAAAATATTTTTCTTCCCCTACCTACTATATGCACACAATTGGAAGGGTTGCATCAGAGCTCCCCAGCTTTCTGGCCAGAGGACTGTGAGGAAGGGACCCAGAGAGGCAGACACTTGTCAGGGAGAGAGATTCTCCTTAAAGTGGAGAGATGCCTGGGCACACCTCTGAGTCATATGCCAAAGACCATTAGACCATTGCCTAGTCTCAGGGTGGCCATTGAGTGGTGTATATGCAAGACAGATCCAAATAACACTGCAAATGCTCCGAAAACTAAACTGACCCTGGAACCACAGCCCGGAGAAGTTGGTTTGAAACTTGTACCCCAAACCTAACCAGGCCTATTAACTTTTAAAACAAAACCAAAACAATACAGAAACAAACACAAAACTACAATCTTTTCCTTAGAAATCATACAAGACCCAGAGTCTCATGTTCAAAAAGTACAAGATGCAATCCAAAATTACTCAGCATATGAAAAATTGGGAACCTCAACGTGCGAGAGAAAAAACAAAATGATCATCAGATTCCAACTGTAAAATGACACAGATGTTGGAATTATGACAATACTTTGAAGCATCTATTATAACCATGGTTCAATAAATAAGGGCAAATACTCTTTGTCTTCCTCTCTTTTTCTGCCTTCTCTGGTTTTAATTAAGCATTTAATGTGATTCCATTTTTTCTTCTCTCTTGACATATCAATTATACTTCTTTGAAAGAAGTTTTTAAAGTTGTTGCCCTAGAGTTTGCAATGTACATTTACAGCTATATCAATTTCAAATGCTGGTTGTGGTTTAATCGCTAAGTCATGTCCAACTCTTGCAAACCCATGGTCTGTAGCCTGCCAGGCTACTCTGTCCATGGGATTTCCCAGGCAAGAATACTAGAGTGGTGTGCCATTTCCTTCTCCAGGGGACTTCCTGACCTAGAGATCGAACCCGTATCTCTTGCCTTGACAGACGGATTATTAACCACTGGACCACCAGGGAAGTTCTATATGTTTCTTAATAATCCATGTGATAAAGAGGAAGCCCTAGGGGAAATGGAACATAATTTGAATTAAATGAAAATAAAAATACAGCATATAAAAATTTGTGGTGTGTTCCTAAAACTGTGGTAAGAGGAAAAAATACAGCTTTAAGTGATTATTTTAGAAAAAAGTTCTCAAATCAATAATATAAACCTTGAATTTATATGACTGGAAAAAGGAAAAACAAAATAAAGTCAAAATAGAAGGAAGGGAATAATAGCACAAATCATTGAAACTGAAAACAGAAAAGCAACAGAGAAACACAGTAAAACCAAAACTATGCTTTTAATAAAAAGATGAATAAAAATGGCAAATCTCTAACTAGACTGACAAAGAAAAAGAATAAGACAAATACTATGCGTAAAAAGAAAATATCACAACAAACATCACCAGTGTTAACTGGATAATAAGGGAATACTACAAATGACTGTGCACATAAATTTAATTATTTAGATGTAGATGCTTATTCCTTGGAAGGAAAATTATGACCAACCTAGACAGCAAATTAAAAAGCAGAGACATTACTTTGTCGACAAATGTCCATCTAGTCAAGACTATGGTTTTTCCAGTGGTCAGGTATGGATGTGAGAGTTGGACTATAAAGAAAGCTGAGCACCAAAGAATTGATGCTTTTGAACTGTGGTGTTGGAGAAGACTCTTGAGAGTCCCTTGGACTGCAAGGAGATCCAACCAGTCCATCCTAAGGAGATCAGTCCTGGGTGTTCGTTGGAAGGACTGTTGAAGCTGAAACTCCATTACTTTGGCCACCTGATGCAAAGAGCTGACTCATTGGAAAAGATCCTGATGCTGGGAAAGATTGAGAGAAGGAGGAGAAGGGGATGACAGAGGATGAGATGGTGGGATGGCATCACTGACTCAATGGACATGGGTTTGGGTGGACTCCAAGAGTTGGTGATGGACAGGGAGGCCTGGCGTGCTGTAGTTCATGGGGTCACAGAGTCCGACACGACTGAGCGACAGAACTGAACTGAATGGATCAATTCTTTAAAGTTTACAAAATGTCAAAACCTACTCAGAAAGAAACAGATAACTTGATAATCTTATTAAATAAAATGAGTTCACAGTTGAAATTTTCCAAAAAAAGGAATCTCTAGACTCAGATAATTTCTCTGGCAAATTCTATCAAATGTTTAAAGAAGAAATAGAACTAATTCTACACAACTTTTCCAGAAAATAGAAGAGGAGGAAACCTTCCCCAGCTCTTTTTATGAGGCCAACATTCCTCTGTAGTGAAATGCTGAAAAAGAGAACACAAGAAAAAAACAAAAAACACTATAGACCAGTCTCTCTCATAAATATAGGGGCAAAATACAAAATATTACCTAACTGAATACAGCAATATATGATAAAATAATATAACACAACCAAGTGGAGTCTATTTTGGGAATGCAAGGCTTGTTCAGTATTTGAAAATCAATATATGTATTCTGGGCTTCCCAGGTAGCACTGGTGGTAAAGACCCTGCCTGCTAATGTAGGAGATATAAGAGATGAAGGTTTGGATCAAACCTCTGAAGGAGGGCATGGCAACCCACGCCAGTATTCTGGTCTGAAGAATCCCATGGACAGAGGAGCCCGGCAGGCTACAGTCTATAGGGTCACAAAGAGTCAGACACAACTGAAGTGACTTAGCACGCCCTCAAGCACATATGTATTTTACCATATTGATAGACTAATCCACATGATCATATCGTTTGATACAGAGAATGAATTTAGCAAAGTGAGCATTACTCAACTCATATAATATATACATGGTATGTAATGTAGAATGTGTTTTTTAATATATTTGATATGGCATGAAGTGAGACCTTTGAGATAAGAGTGCCTAAAACCAAAAAGACGTTAAAAAAAGGTGCTAAAATATAGATGAAGATGGGGAGTAGCAATCTGTCTTAGGAAATAAGCATACAGAGAGAAAAGCTAATGGCTAGGGATTGAGCAAGGAAGTGAGGAGAATGGCAGTGAATGAAGCAGAAGAGGATTATTTAGAGATAGGCATGCTCAGACGGTAAAGCATCTGCTCACAATGCGGGAGACCCCAGTTCGATCCCTGGGTCGGGAAAATCCCCTGGGGAAGGAAATGGCAACCCACTCCAGGACTCTTGCCTAGAAAATTCCATGGGTGGAGGAGCCTGGTGGGCTATAGTCCATGGAGTCACAAAGAGTTGGACACAACTGAGTGACTTTACTTCACTTTATCATCTGGAATAATGTGGTAAGAGACATTAAAGAAGGATAAGGTGATATCCCAGTGCTAACAAAAGCAAATCTAGCACGGTCAAGAGAAATTCAGTTCAGTTCAGTCACTCAGCTGTGTCTGACTGCGACGCCATGAATCACAGCATGCCAGGCCTTCCTGTCCATCACAAACTCCTGGAGTTCACTCAGACTCATGTCCATTGAGTGGGTAATGCCATCCAGCCATCTCATCCTCTGTCGTCCCCTTTTCCTCCTGCCCCCAATCCCTCCCAGCATCAGAGTCTTTTCCAATGGGTCAACTCTTTGCATGAAGCGGCCAGAGTATTGGAGTTTCAGCTCTAATATCAGTACTTCCAATGAATACCCAGGACTGATCTCCTTTAGAATGGACTGGTTGGATCTCCTTGCAGTCCAAGGGACTCTTAAGAGTCTTCTCCAACATTGCANGTGACAACATACAGTCTTAACGTACTCCTTTTCCTATTTGGAACCAGTCTGTTGTTCCATGTCCAGTTCTAACTGTTGCTTCCTGACCTGCATACAGGTTTCTCAAGAGGCAGGTCAGGTGCTCTGGCATTCCCATCTCTTTCAGAATTTTCCAGTTTATTGTGATCATAGTAAGAGACAAATGGAACTGAAAATGATATCTAGAAGTAGGTATGATTGAAATAAAACCTTAATGCAAGTGGCATCACCTTTGGGACAAGGAGGAAGGAGGATCCTGGAAGATCCTCAAAGGAACTATTAAAGCAACTGGAAGGATAGGGAAGAGGCTGTTATTACCAGAGGCTGGAGGAAAGGCAACATGTGTTACGTACTGGCAGAAAATACAGAGTGGCTGATGCCTGGTGTGCCGTGACAACAGGATATGTGCCTGATGAAATAGTGTACCTGCATAAGGAGAG
Organism: Antidorcas marsupialis; assembly: GCA_006408585.1. NCBI lineage: Eukaryota > Metazoa > Chordata > Mammalia > Artiodactyla > Bovidae > Antidorcas > Antidorcas marsupialis. The sequence goes on from SJYB01006934.1 coordinate 21,629, forward strand.
TTCCAGAAATAATGTCAATAGTGCTAGTTGGTTATTTTTAGCCATGAATGATAAAATATTATATAAGAGCAGGAAAGAAACTACAGAGGAACTTTTTCACTTTCTAGCAAAAATTAGAGAAAATATAAAGGATCCAGGGCTTACTAAGTGTAAAAATAAAACTGGGTCTTATTTCCAGCCTCGACATATGGAAGAGGCTCTCAATATCAGACCTGATCTCAGGATAAAGATTATCTCAAGGGTATAGCTATAAGGCACATTGTTAAGATTTGAGAATGATGTAAGGGTGCACTCCATTAGAATTAGACAAAAATTTTCTCAGAATCTCAAAGGTGTTATTCTTCAGCTTCCTGACTTTCAACACAGGCAGACTGGAGCCTGGAATAAAAAAAGATTTCTGAGTGGAGTTTTGTCTAGTAGAGTGACTCCTACTACTGTTCACAGGAAGCCCAAACCTTTAAGAGAACTGGACTGACAGAAGCGTCATCAGCTCGGACCACAATGGGTAGAAGTAGTTCAAATTGAAAAAACCCTCTGCGTCCCTAATGTTATATAAGCAGGAAGCAGGCTGAGACTGCTACTTACCTGCAAACATGGATCGTTTCTTGTGGAAAAAGAAAGTTTGCAATAATAACCAAGAAGGAGGAGACAAAATCCCTGGAGGGTGGAACCAAACAGCCCGAACCAGGGAGCTGGCAACATATGCCGGAGTGAACTTCAGAACTGCATGGGATTAGTGGCTGCTACATGATTCTTGTTCTCTTATGTGCCCCAACCTGACTTCTGACGCCCACTTTTGAGTGGCAGTGTCGGTCAGCTGTGGTACTCTGGTGTTACCACAGTTATTGTGCTCTGGTGTGTTGAGCGTGTGGGGTGAATGATTTGTATTTGTAGGTCCTCAGATTGAGAGGCGCTGTACTCAGGGGTTGCACCTGAGGGCCCCAGGTAGCCCCAGTGATAAAGAGCCTGCCTCCCAATGCAGTGGATGTAAAAGACGCATGTTCAGTCTCTGGGTCGAGAAGATCCCCCGGAGGAGGATGTGACAGCTCTCGTAGTGTTCTTGCCTGGAGAAGCCGGACAGAGGAGCCTGGCGGGCTGCAGTCCATGGGTTTGAAATGACTCAGCACACACAAGCCTTATTGACATTTGGGCCTTATTTAAATACTTTATGCTTGGCTTCTTGTCATGGGAAGCGTAGGAACTAGCAGATATTTTGAGAGGAGTGTGGCTTACTTTCTTATACTTTTCTTTTGTCCAAGATCTTGTTTTGGCGGTTCCCAGATGCATTTGATGCCTATAAAGAGATGTTTTTGCATTTTACTCATTTTATATTTGTTCTTAGAAGGAAGGTCAGTTTGATACAAGCTACTCTATCATAGTTCAAGAAGTCTGAGTCTCTTGTGAGGATGCTTTTTGAGAACATGGTACATGATATTATATGTTATATATAATATATAACATAAGTTATGTATATATTATTTATGTATAAATGAGTTATAGAATTATGAGAAATCTTTTAAATAAAATGAGGGGAACATTGGTCAAATCCTTTGATGAACAAGCTACACTATTTTCTAAATGTGAAGCATTCATCCATGAAAAGTGAATAAATCTGGATTTCCACGTAATAAATTGCTTCTTTCCAGACTCTACAGAGTTCACTGATGCCCTAGGGGAAAAAATGGTATTTAAATATCAGGAACAAACACTTAATTCAGTGACGGAAGGGAGGTTTATGCTATCCTTAACACTCTACAGTTCAGGGTTTTTTTTTGTTTTTGACAACTAGGTGGTACCCTTCAAATATGATCAACTCTAATATTAACAGAATGAGAACAAGGTATTGTTTAATACAGTTTATTTGTCTAAGGAAGAGAGTCATATGCATCCTAGCTTACAAAGCATGTTAATTTCAAAACTGAATTCTTGGAATTTGGATGTGACAAGCGTAAAATAGCAAAGTATGCCAGTACTACCCCCCTCCTTCCCTCCTCTTTCTAGAAGAAGACTTCATTTCCTTTACTTATCATGTATCGTTCTGTTACTTGTTCCAAACAAACTAGTCAGCAACCAGAGTACTGCCACTGGCTTTCCAGGTGGCGCTAATGGTAAAGAACCTGCCTGCCAATGTGGAAGACAGAAGACATGCAGGCTTGATCCCTGGGTCAGGAAGATCCCTTAGAGAAGGACATGGCAACCCACTCCAGGATTCTTGCTTGGATAATCCTATGGACAGAGGAGCCCGGTGGGGCTGCAATGCATGGGGTCACAAAGAGTCAAACACGACTGAGGTGACTGAGCGTGTATTCCATAGTATGGAACCCATAGTTGAACTACAGGCGGGGGAATAATGATGAAATATTTAATGACATGGGTACCAATCAGTCAGAATAGCTACCTGATCAATGAGCTGCCAAATCAATCGGGAAAAGGATCAGACATGAGCAAGACACAGCTGTTCCTTACAGAGCAGCCCAACACCAAGTTGGGTTATGGCTGCCATGCTTTTTTGACAGAGAAAAAGTAAGAAAATGAGAAGCTGAAACAATTCTCCTACCAGGTCATATTGCAGTATTATAGGATGGACTACATTTTTCTTTGTCTTAAAAAGTTTTATTCTGCTTCCAGATATTTAAAACAGAAACTGCCATAAGTTGAAATGCTTTCTTAGTACCATTTATTTCCTTTCAAGTTACAAAAGAATTTAGAAGGAAAAGCTTTTCATCTTATCACACTCCTGCTCTTTTTCTTGAAGGAAGTCTCCAGGGTAATGAAGTAGTGGGTGACTTCTGAGGAAGAGGAATGTGAACAAGGAGATAATTCGGTGTTTTCCTTTATCACTGAAACTGAAACAAAGTATGTAGTTGTATTAATGAAAAGAAAGCATCTTAGGCCAAAAAGAAAAAAAAAAGGAACTATACTTCTCAAGATGTAGAAAAATATTTTCCATTTAATGAGATAATTTGCTCGAGGAAAATTTGAAATATTGAAAGGAAGAAAGATAAGTTAAATTATATTTTGTGTGGTGGTAGGGAGTAGAAATGGGGTAATTTGTCATACAATCAGGATTTTGTGGCTCGGAAGAAAATTAAATGCCATCGCGTCCTCTTCTCTCCTATTTTACATAAAGAAATGGGGATCCAGAGAGCCTAAGTTCCTTGCTCAGGTCTAGCAAGTTATTTACCAAGAAAAAGAGAAGAGTAGGAAAAAAAAAGAAAAACAGTTCCTGAAACAAATAATATTTTTTTCTTTTTCTTTTTTTTTAGGATTGCAGGTACCAGGGTAATGGATTAATTCTAAATTAAAAACAAACAAAGGAAAAAACTTGGGACAATCACATCCTTCTTCCCTGAGGCCTTCCTGTTCTTTGAAAATCCTATCCTGGGTCTAACCTCCCCTGCCCTCACCGGAGCCCTCAGCGCTCTGTCAAGTGAGAGCTGTTACCCCCTAAATAGATTGTTGTTTAGTCACTAAGTCGTGTCCAATTCTTTATGACCCCGTGGACTGTAGCCCACCAGGATCCTCTGTCCATGGGATTTTCCAGGCGAGGATACTGAGTAGGTTGCCGTTTCCTTGTCCAGGGGATCTTCCTGACCCAGGGACTGAGCCAGCATCTCCTGCCCTGGTAGGCAGATTCTTTACCACGGAGACACCAGGGAAGCCAGGTAAATATATAGAGGATGATAACTGGAATTTTGGAGGTGACTTTTATCCCTCTCCATTTTGAGGAACTGGTATACTTGTTTGCTTTTCTTTAAACATTTTTAATTATGGTAAAATACACATTTACTCCTTTAACCATTTTTAAGTGTATGGCTCAGTAAGATTCAGTACATTGCTGTGCAGCCATCACCACCATCCGCCTCCAGAACTCTCCGCGTCATGCGTAACTGAAGCTTGGTCTCCGTTAAACAGCAGCTCTCCAGCGCCTGGGAACCACCACTCTGCTTTCTGCCCCTGTGGATGTAACCACTCTAGCTGCCTCAGATAAGCGGAGTGTCTTTCTGTGACTGGCTTGTTTCACTTAGCCTCAGGTTCTCGAGGTTCATCCACACTCTAGAGTGTGCCAGAATGTCCTTCCTTTGTACAGTGCGTTAGTCGCTCGGTTGTATTCGGCTCTCTGCTCCCCCATGGACTGAAGCCCACCAGGCTCCTCTGTCTGTGGGATTCTCCAGGCAAGAATACTGGAGTTGCTTTTTACAGCTGAGTAATAGTCCATCTTGTGTGTACATCACATTTTCTTTATCTATTTGATGGATACATGGATTTTTTTCCCCACCTCTTCCCTCGTTAATGGTCCATTTTGGAAATACACGTGCAGTTCCAAAGTGCACGTTCAAGGGAAGATTGGAAACATCAGTGTTTCATATGTTCCTCGTGTTACAGAGGAACATAAACCTCATATTAATTTATGGACATAATGCCCTAGGATACATCTTTCTGCAAGCTTACTTAGTTTGGGGAGGAGAAAAGTGGCTCACAGCGGTCTATCCCTTGTTGTTTGAGGCCGTAGATACTTCTTTTTTTTTTTCGGTTGCACCATGTGGCTTGAGGGATTTTAGTTCCCTGACCAAGGATTGAACCTGAGCCATGGCAATAAAAGTGCCGGGCCCTAACCCTTGGACCACCAAAGAAATCTCATAGGCATTTCTTAACGTGATAGAATTCATGACAGACGGAGGTGGAAGGCATCTTAAAGAAAGCAGCTGGGATGGAGTTTGAGCATTTGGGCTTCACCATCAGGAACACCTAGGCTCAGGTTTCTAGGGCTTTATTAGCTCTGTAGACAGGACTGTAGTTCTCAAGTCAGAATCTTGCAGTCCTCCCTGAACACGTATCAGTTTTTATCCTAAACTCTTCCTTCACTAGGGCTTCAGGTCATCCCCAGGCATAAAGGGAAGGCGTTTGCCATCTCATTCTCTCCTCTGACTTTATCTCTTACACCATTATACAGGTGTCATTATTTTTTTTTTTTAACATTGTATATTCTTTTGGGAGTATAGCCCATTAACAAACAATGGTAGTTTCAGGTGAACAGCAAGGGTCTCAGCCATACATACGTATCCATTTCCCCCCAAACTCCTCCCCCATCCAGAATGCCAGGTGACATAGAGAGAATTCCATGTGCTACACAGCAATGGCTTTGTTGGCTATCCCTTTTAAATGTAGCAGTGTGTACCTGTCCATCCCAAACTCCCTAACTGTCCCTTCCCCTCACTGGCAACCGTAAGTTCATTATCTAAGTCTGTGCGTCTGTTTTGTAAGTAGGTTCATTTGCATCATTTCTGCTTAGATTCCACATATAAAGGATGTCATATGTTTCTCCTTCTCTGTCTGACCTCACTCAGTATGACACTCTCATGTTGCTGCAAATAGCATTATTTCATCTTTTTAAATGACCGAGCAGTATCCCATTGTGTGTATGTGCCACATTTCTCTATCAGTTCCTCGGTTGATGGACATTTAGCCAATGTCTTGGCTATTGTAAACAGTGACCTCATTTTGGATCATGTTTCCCTCCATGAGTGGGATTGCAGGGTCATATGGTAGCTCTGTTTTTAGATTTTTAAGGAATCTTCATACTATTCTCCATAGTGACTCTACTGATTTGCATTCCCACCAACAGTGTAGGAGGGTTCCCTTCTCTCCACACCCTTTCCAGCATTTATTGTTTGTGGATTTTTTTTGGTGATAACCATTTTGGCTAGTGTGAGGTGGTTTCTCACTGTAGTTTTAATTTGCATTTCTCTAATAATTAGCAATGTGGAACATCTTTTCATGCACCATTTTGTTCCTTTTGTCAATTAAAAAACAATCCCTGAATGCATATACATTAGTGAAGATGAATACTTGGGTGTCTGCTTTGTGCCCGTGTATCTGGTTCTCATCTTTAGTCCAGCAGGTAGGTTTGGAAGGTCTTTTGCAGTGTTGCTGAGGATTCCCCAGTGTTTGGGAAGTATTCAAGAAACTACTTTTGAACTGAACTGACTCCTGTAGGGGAAGGAAATCACTATGGGTGTGTTGGTTTGTTTGTTGGCAGGTGGATGGTGATCAGATCTGGGGGAAGAGAATTGTTTTAGGAGAAGAGAACTGTGGCAGGAACGCCAAACGGGAAGCTGAGGCAGCCATCAGGGTGATCTGGGCTTGAGCAGGAAAGGGGCCAATGGGGTGAAGTAATGGGGCTGAAGCTGGAAAACAATGGGGACGGGAGAACTGGGAGAGGACTTAAGACTGTGTGTGCTGCGAACCCCTCCCCCGCCAAAAGAGTAGTTCCTGGAAACACCCCCTCCTCCTGGACAGAAGTTGTAGGGTATTGATATTCCTGTGTCCCATCCTTAATGGCCCCCTGCCCACCTAGAGCCTCCCAGCATCTCTCTCCCTTGGCTCCATTCATTGACGTGGAAGAGGACAGACTACGTGATGTCTCTGATGAGGTTTGCGTTGGGAGAGTTGGGTGGTGGTGATGAGATGACCATCATGTGACGTAGAGGTCAAGTGATTTGCCTAAGATCAGTGAACAGACTGATGGCCACATTATGTGTCCTTATTGTGCTAAAAGCTCCAAGCCAGAATAGCTTCTACTTCATTACCCCTTATGGCCTCTTCCCATTTCATAAAAATGTCTACACCCAGAACATGCTCAAACAACTTTCAAAAATGTCATTAAANAGATCAGTGAACAGACTGATGGCCACATTATGTGTCCTTATTGTGCTAAAAGCTCCAAGCCAGAATAGCTTCTACTTCATTACCCCTTATGGCCTCTTCCCATTTCATAAAAATGTCTACACCCAGAACATGCTCAAACAACTTTCAAAAATGTCATTAAAATTAAGAAGATACTTAAAAGGACACATGAGAAGCCACATTCAACAAGTACAGAAATAAATTAGAGATGAGACAATATTAAAATACCTGACCCGCGTGGGTATCTGCATAATATTTAAAATTATCTCATCCATTTAGTTCTAGTGTTTGGTGTCCTAATCTGAAATATGAAAAATGTTCTCATGGAGAGGCAGGCGAACTGAAGGAGGATATCTTAATATACAGTGAAATATAAATTAAAAAGCTCTCTAAAGCTATTAGTAAAAGTACTGAAATACATTAGCAGGTGGATGGGTTCAACTTTGGATGAACATTCTTTGAAATCGGATTCATCACCAAAATTAATCTGAGAGGTGTCAAATCTGTGCTGGGTTAAAGAGGTGACAAATGGAAAGATTTCATTGAAGTTTCAAATTGTAAAAGGATCAGAATTAATAATCCTCTGTCATGAGAAATCTGATCACTTAGGAGTTTAAGAAGCTTATGCTTCGTTAAAAGAGTGGGAAAGAAATCTGAAATATTGCTGGTGAAAGTAGTCTGGTCACCAGTTGGATTGATGTGGTTTGATAAATAGCCACAAAGATGCGTGTCTGGAACTATCACATAAGTCAGGGTTTATGTCTTTCAACAGGCTG
>SJYB01006935.1:0-10238 GCA_006408585.1 Antidorcas marsupialis
AAAAGACTCTGATGCTGGGAAGGATTGGGGGCAGGAGGAGAAGGGGACGACCGAGGATGAGATGGCTGGATGGCATCACGGACTCGATGGACGTGTCTGAGTGAACTCCGGGTGATGGACAGGGAGGCCTGACGTGCTGCTATTCATGGGGTCTCAAAGAGTCGGACACAACTGAGCGACTGAACTGAACTGAACTGAATCCCGTCTATCACTGCATCCTCTCTAGATGCAAAACCTGTTCATCCTTTAAGACCTGGCCCCAGAGTTACTTTCTCTGTTAGGCTTCCTGACTTCTTAGCATTTTCTGAAGTACATAAGGTTAGAGCACTCATTGCACAAGCTTGTAATTAACTAGTTATTCTTCTTTATCACTTTCTTAACCAGGGAGCTCCTTGAGGACAGAGATTATGTTTCCTTTATCTTTGTATCTTCAGTGTCCAACACAGGATCTGGATCCTCTTATTTACTCAATGATTTTAGAAAGAAGAAAGAAAGAGAGGGAGGTGGGAAGACATGTCCTCCAGAAACTATAAAGCATTATAGAAAAACAAATGAGAAATGGAATGTTTCCTGCCATATCAATAAAGAAAGTGTCAGTCAACAGCAATTGTAGCCACCGTGGATGCTGAGCTGGTAAGCCCTGAAGGAAGTCAGGAAGGAGAGAATACCTGCCATCCAGCAGCCACCAGGCTGCAACCACTCCCTTCAGTGAGCCCTGAGGCAACTCAGGATGTGAAAACAGGATACTGGCCCCAGGTAACTAAGCAACATATCAAAAGAATGATTTCAGTGGGCCCAGATTCTTGCATTTTCCCAGATAGGAAAGTGCTAAATTCCCTAACTTGACATATCTGGTATTCTTTAATTAGTAGTACTTTTTTTTTTAAAAAATAAACTTTTGATGTTCTGACTACCTGCCCTTTGTTGTGAAACTCTTATATAACCTGGTTCCTCCCCTTGCCTCCTCAGAGCAGTTCTCTCAGGGTCACTTGAGATTCTGTCTCCCAGACTTGAAGTCCGAAATATAACTCTCAACTTTTGGGTTGTGAATATTTTTTTAAGTCGACACAAAGAATTACTAACCAGAGAAAGATGTCCACTGTTTGGTGCCCTCACCTTGTGTAGGAATAAGCTTACTGTTTTTATGCTTACTGTGCTTATGTACCGGGGAAGGCAATGGCACCCCACTCCAGTACTCTCGCCTGGAAAATCCCATGGATGGAGGAGCCTGGTGGGCTGCAGTCCATGGGGTTGCTAAGAGTCGGACACGACCGAGTGGCTTCATTTTCACCTTTCACTTTCATGCACTGGAGAAGGCAATGGCAACCCACTCCAGTGTTCTTGCTTGGAGAATCCCAGGGACGAGGGAGTCTGGTGGGCTGCCGTCTGTGGGGTCGCACAGAATCGGACACCACTGAAGCGACTCAGCACCAGCAGCAGCAGTGCTTATGTACAAAATGGAAGCCAATGACAATGCTAGTAAGAAGCAGACTTCTTACCTCTAACGGAGAGGTAGGTACACAATTTCCCTGAGACAGAAAGAGTGCCCTTACTGATGTCATTCACTAGCAGTAATTTGGGTGGCTGAATAAGCACAAAACCCTAAAGAATACAGAGAATTAAGCAACTGTTTAATTCATGCTATTAGGATATTTTATCAGGTGGCATGTTGTTAAGGGCACTTAAACACAATCACATAGCATTTTGTTTGGTCATCCTCCTCTGGGGGTATTAGAGGAACCAGAAGAGAAAAGAAGCCTTCTCAGGGATTTTTCCTTTACAGTACAAATTTTANTAAGCAACTGTTTAATTCATGCTATTAGGATATTTTATCAGGTGGCATGTTGTTAAGGGCACTTAAACACAATCACATAGCATTTTGTTTGGTCATCCTCCTCTGGGGGTATTAGAGGAACCAGAAGAGAAAAGAAGCCTTCTCAGGGATTTTTCCTTTACAGTACAAATTTTACAAAAAGCTGAGTGTACAACTTGCAAAATAATAAGCTTCGGTGATAACACAAGCTTCTGCTACAATTATCACAATGAGCAATTCTGCTACTCAGGCTTCTAACTTATCCTTGTGACTATAGAACAATCCAAAATGTCACGTTCAAGTTGAAGTGACTGCAGCCAATTAGGTAATTTCCACCAAATTGGGTCCATTAATACTTGGGCATTATCTTGAGGGAGAAATAAGACTCTGTGACAAGGTGCAATGTGGCTTGTGAAATATTAGTTTGGGACAGTCACAAATCAAGATCCAAGGGTATGTTAAATTATTCAGCATTCTTGACCTCATTATTAAGTGACTTCATATGGGTTTTTGCTCATATTCATATAATATTAGGCTCCAAGGAGCTTGATTTTGTTTCTGTCCCCCAGCCATATACTATTTCATCTTTTTTTTGCCTTCTTCACTCTTTATGAAACGATGGCTAAGTGTATATCTCTTTTTTAATCCTCTTTAATTTAATAATTTAAAGGGTGATGGCTATGATTTTGTTTGAAGAACACAATGAGAACACTTGCTAATAAAATGACACATACAAGAAATATGAATGTTAGTTAGAAATTTGGTTTCTGTGCCTTTCTTTGCTAGCACAGAACCTCAGGGAATACAAAAATCTACCAGTTTAACATCTGCCATGATCCACCTCGTACCAAACAGAAAGCTGTGATTTGTATCGCATAGCTTTATAAATGAATCAGAACTTCAATACCAAGTCTGCCTCTGTAAGTGCTCTGAAATGATAGCAACAACATTATTTTCCAAAATAATGTGAGAAAACCACAAAAACATTCCAGGAAGATCATATACCAAGATGTTTGTTGATTCCATTTTGTCCAGAAATGTATGGAACAATGGTTAGTTGATGCTGACAGAATTTCTACAACCAGTTTACGCATTGGATATTTAAAAATTCAAATTGGTGTTCCTGCAGGTTGTAAAAAACATTAACCAGTTACACACTTATCCTAAGACTATTGCGGGCAGATAATTTACAAACTAAACCACAACATGGGGGCAAAGCAATGAAATGACCTTGGAATGTGAATATCACCAGATAAGGTGAATGAATATGTGACCATGTGCCCTCCAAGAGTTCTTACAATGGTGTTCCTGGTGGGATTAACAAAAGAATTTAGGTAACATTAGGCTACTCATCGGAGAAGGCAATGGCACCCCACTCCAGTACTCTTGCCTGGAAAATCCCATGGATGGAGGAGCCTGGTGGGCTGCAGTCCATGGGGTCGCTGAGGGTCGGACACGACTGAGTGACTTCACTTCCACTTTTCACTTTCATGCATTGGAGAAGGAAATGGCAACCCACTCTAGTGTTCTTGCCTGGAGAATCCCAGGGATGGGGAAGCCTGGTGGGCTGCCATCTATGGGGTTGCACAGAGTCGGACACGACTGAGGCAACTTAGCAGCAGGCTACTCGTGATACAGTTTGTTCTTTCAGATATATATGTTTCATAATGTTGCTTATGATCAAATCATTACAAATACTTTGAAAGCAGAGACACAGAACTCCATTTCATCATCTCCCAACCAGATGGGACCAGGGCAGGTGTAATCACTTTCAAGTGTTCTTCCCCATAAATCAACATCTGATTCATTTCAGGGTGGAGCTGTCAGCCCTTAGGCGCCCACTGAAGTTGAGAATTCTTTGCAAACTAAACACAGGCATTAAAATAATGTTTGAGTTGGTTTTAATCACAGTGGCCTAGATTCTCATGCTGCCCAGGACCCTACTGTATCTCTTCCATGTGTGAGACACGGGGGAGGGCTGCATATGGCCAATGCTCACTGGGGAGCAGAGCAGGAAGGAGAGTCTAGGTTAGTTACTTTTTGAAGTGTGATCCCTTTAAACAGCTACTCAAGGCAGTATCTTGCTAACTGTGCTGAATGTAATAAAAGTGACCTGTGCTGTTTCTTTAAATACTGTTTTCTGGTTATAAGCGATCAAAGTATTAAATTTGTGTAAGAAAAAAAAAAAAGATCAAGGGAAATTTCCACCATGTTCTTTCTGGAATCTATTAGGGAGGATTAGGTATGTGGTTTACCTCTCTGAAAGCCTGGGCTTGAAGCGAGGTCCCTCCATTTCAGTCTCTCCTAGCTGGGTTTTTTTTTTTTTTTTTTAAATCTGTTAAGTTGACGAGACAAGTAGTTTAGATGTGACCCCAGGACCTTTGGTAAATTTATGAAGAAATTAAAGAAAATTTGAAGTAGATGAATGTGTAGGGAGGTGGGAGATGGGGGCACCACTTGCTATGGATCCATTCTCCAAAGTTTGAAAAGTATACCTACTATGTCTGGGTATGTGTTTTCATTAGCTCCAGAAGAAGAAAAGCTCCTTGAATAAATGGTTCTTCATGATTTTTAAAATGGTTTTTAGCACGAAAAACTATTAGAAAGTCTTTTAAGTAGTAAAACTAGTAAAACACTTTTATTGCTTTTACTGTCATGGCAAGGCTTAAGAGAGAGCAAATAGATTCAAAGCAACATGATGAATATAGGGAATATCTTTTGTAGATCTTCAAAGAAAATGATGTATAATTTCCAAACACGAGCAATAAAATTAGTTGATCTTGTGGTTATAGAAACAATACAAATTTAAGTAAAAAAAACTTTGACAATTTTCAAATATAGAGAAAATTTGTTGTTGTTCAGCCACTTAGCCATGTCCGACTCTTTGCAACCCCATGGACTGCAGTGCGCCAGGCCTCCCTGTTCATCACCAACTCCTGGAGCTTACTTAAACTCATGTCCATTGAGTCGGTGATGCCATCCAACCATCTCATCCTCTGTCATTCCCTTCTCCTCCTGCCTTCAATCTTTCCCAGCATTAGAGTCTTTTCAAATAAGTCAGTTCTTCACATCAGATTGCGAAAGTATTGGAGCTTCAACTTCAGCATCAGTCCTTCCAATGAATATTCAGGACTGATTTCCTTTAGGATTGACTGGTTGGATCTTCTTGCAGTCCAAGAGACTCTCAAAAGTCTTCTCCCACAGTTCAAAAGTATCAATTCTTTGGCACTCAGCATTTTTTTTTCCCTTAACTGAATCAATTAGTACTTTTATTCTTTTTTTTTGATTTAAATTTATTTATTTTAATTGGAGGCTAATTACTTTACAATATTGTATTGGTTCTGCCACACGTCACATGAATCAGCCACGGGCATACATGTGTTCCCCATCCTGAGCCCTCCTACCACCTCCCTCCCCGTACCATCCCTCTGGATCATCCCAGTGCACCAGCCCCAAGGATCCTGTATCGAATTTGGACTGGCGATTCGTTTCTTATATGATATTATACATGTTTCCATGCCATTCCCCCAAATCATCCCACCCTCTCCCTCTCCCGCAGAGTCCAAAAGATTGTTCTATACATCTGTGTNTTCTTTAGGATTGACTGGTTGGATCTTCTTGCAGTCCAAGAGACTCGCAAAAGTCTTCTCCCACAGTTCAAAAGTATCAGTTCTTTGGCACTCAGCTTTTTTTTTCCCCTTAACTGAATCAATTAGTACTTTTATTCTTTTTTTTGATTTAAATTTATTTATTTTAATTGGAGGCTAATTACTTTACAATATTGTATTGGTTCTGCCACACGTCACATGAATCAGCCATGGGCATACACGTGTTCCCCATCCTGAGCCCCCCTACCACCTCCCTCCCCGTACCATCCCTCCGGGTCATCCCAGTGCACCAGCCCCAAGGATCCTGTATCGAATTTGGACTGGCGATTCATTTCTTATATGATATTATACATGTTTCCATGCCATTCCCCCAAATCATCCCACCCTCTCCCTCTCCCGCAGAGTCCAAAAGATTGTTCTATACATCTGTGTCTCTTTTGCTGTCTCGCATACAGAGTTATCGTTACCATCTTTCTAAATTCCATATATATGCGTTAGTATTCTGTATTGGTGTTTCTTTCTGGCTTACTTCACTCTGTATAATGGGCTCCAGTTTCATCCACCTCATTAGAACTGATTCAAATGTATCTTTTTAACGGCCAAGTAATACTCCATTGTGTATATGTATCACAGCTTTCTTACCCATTCATCTGCTGATGGTTGCTTTCATGTCCTGGCTATTATAAACAGTGCNATTATACATGTTTCCATGCCATTCCCCCAAATCATCCCACCCTCTCCCTCTCCCGCAGAGTCCAAAAGATTGTTCTATACATCTGTGTCTCTTTTGCTGTCTCGCATACAGAGTTATCGTTACCATCTTTCTAAATTCCATATATATGCGTTAGTATTCTGTATTGGTGTTTCTTTCTGGCTTACTTCACTCTGTATAATGGGCTCCAGTTTCATCCACCTCATTAGAACTGATTCAAATGTATCTTTTTAATGGCCAAGTAATACTCCATTGTGTATATGTATCACAGCTTTCTTACCCATTCATCTGCTGATGGTTGCTTCCATGTCCTGGCTATTATAAACAGTACTGTGATGAACATTGGGGTACATGTGTTTCTTTCAATTCTGGTTTCCTCGGTGTGTATGCCCAGCAGTGGGATTGCTGGGGTATAAGGCAGTTCTAGTTTCAGTTTTTTAAGGAATCTCCACACTGTTCTCCATAGTGGCTGTATTAGTTTGCATTCCCACCAACAGTGTAAGAGGGTTCCCTTTTCTCTGCACCCTCTCCAGCATTTATTGCTTGTGGACTTTTGGATCGCAGCNTCTCTTTCAGAATTTTCCACAGTTTCTTGTGATCCACACAGTCAAAGGCTTTGGTATAGTCATTAGAGCAGAAATAGATGTTTTTCTGGAACTCTCTTGCTTTTTCCATGATCCAGCGGATGTTGGCAATTTGATAGAAGATGTTATATTAATAGTACAGGCTTAACTCAAACAGAAAAAGAATCGGTGTGGAAAGAGAGGGAATGAGACCAGAGAAGCGCAGGGCGGTGAGGGGAAAGCCGTGGGTGGGGAGGGGGAGTCAGAGGCTGTCCAGGTGGAAGAGGGAAGCAGACAGAAGTCATGAGTTAAGGGTATGGGATGACTGGTGGTACATACAGTAATTATACATGTCTTCTAGGCATTCTCGTACCTTTTTTTACATAAGGGTGTGGACTGGAATATTTTAAAATAGTTGTAAAAATTATAAGCAAACATGCTGTGGCCCAGCAGTTCCATCCAGGAACACACAGGACAGGTCCAGTCACAGGCGTGAGCGTGTGCCTGTGGCAGGTCGCTCCTTGCAGCATTCTGTAACAGAAAAGAAAGAAGGGAAGAGCACTGGAAATAGCCAGATGTCAAGCACTATGGGATTGCTCAAATTATGAAGAATGCGTGCAAGGGAACAGTATACGGGGTGAGAGAGTAAGGGGACCCATCTTTCTGGCCCAGAAATCTCTCTGAGCTATATGGCAGAGTGAGACAATAGGGGGAGCATGTAACATTTGCTTGTGTAGGTATGAATATTTCTAAATGCACTCAAGAAATGGGTAACATTTCTTGAAATATGAAAGCTGCTAAAGGAAGGAGAACTGGTGCCAGGAGAGAGACTTCCATCCTTGTATATTTTTGGCTGTGAACCTTGTAAATGTTCAGCCAAAACTTAGGGAAAAAAACCCTGAAACCGAAAATTTGTATTATAAATGTGTTCCAAAATAATAATAATTATTATAAATTAATGTCATTGGAAATCTCCTAGTCTAATAATGTTATGTTAAAAAGTCAGGTTAAAGTATTATATGTACAAACTTACATACAGGTAAAGAAATTAAAAAAATATTTTTTGTCTTATTTGAACCTTTCTGTATTTGTCAAAGTCTCTGGCAGTTTTTCTTTTATAATCCGGTAAACACATATGTAACTTATTTTCCGTAACATGAGTATCTTTATTTTAAGTTCAGTTTAAGCTGGTTCTCAGTTTTGTGGAAGTTTCATCACTGAAGCACTTTGGCAATGTAGGCATTTTTGTCACACGACGCGGAGCTCACTTGCTTTCTCACCCTTGCAGCCCAGGGTCTGGACCACCGGGAAAGCGTGCGGCTGCTGGGCCCCGTGTGCCAGGCCGCCCACCTGCATCTGACGTCTCTGCCCAAGGGGCAGTTTGAAATGCGATACGCACCGGCGCTCCAGTGGACAGGTGTTCCAGAGGTTTGGCTTTTGAACAGCAACAAAGTCTTAGAAATGAAAGACCAGATTCTGCTTAGAGGCTTTTGCTCCGTGCTGATTTTAAAGGGGTCTCCTCTGTCCTCTGGGCCCTGGGCTGTGAGAAGGCTTGAGTATTGCGAGGGGAAGTTGAAGCTGTTTCCAGGGCCTGAGCTGAGAGACATCCTTTGCCCAAAGGAAGCTTCTGGATGCAATGTCAGGATCGGGGCTCAGGGAGGTGGTTTGGTGCATGGGTGCTGCTGGTCCCAGGACAGAAAAACTGGACAGCTCAAGAGAAAAAGAAAGACCTTCCAGACTGATCGAAAGAGGCACTGGGACGAGGGGACTCAAGGCGGGGACGCTTGGCTTGTTGAGGGCGGCAGAAGGGAGGTGGGCAGTTCAAGGTTCAAACCAGCCGTTTCCCTTGGTACATTAAATGATTACAGTAGAGCAGCGACTGTAAAAATCTAACTCTGAAATACTTGGCTTCCCCACACATTCTCCCTGTGTCGTAGCTCGCTTCAGGGGCAGGGTGAGCTGCCTTATTTATGTTTTTAAGACGTAATCAAAATGAGATCTAAGATTTANCATTAAATGATTACAGTAGAGCAGCGACTGTAAAAATCTAACTCTGAAATACTTGGCTTCCCCACACATTCTCCCTGTGTCGTAGCTCGCTTCAGGGGCAGGGTGAGCTGCCTTATTTATGTTTTTAAGACGTAATCAAAATGAGATCTAAGATTTAGGTCAAAGTATTTGACTTTCCAGTTTAGAGTTACACCAAACTTATTGCTTCCCTAAACCTCCTTAGGTATTCAAATGTTTTTCTTGATTCTTTGTATTTTGTTACATTTATATAAAAAATATTTACCTACACCAAAACAGTCATTAAAATATGCTAATTCTTTAGAGGTTTGAATTTCATTAATAGAATTGTGACTTTGAGAAATGATGCTTATTGAACACAAATTCTGACATGTGTCTTATTCTAAACAGTTATTTCCTGAAATACTTGACGCCTTGAGAAGTCTTGAATCTCCCAATGTTTCTCTCAGCCTCATGAAGCTCACATCCTGTCTGGAGCGAGCCCTGGGTGATGTAAGTGTGAGGACTCTTTCACTGTTGGCCGTGTAAAGTGTCTGAATGAACAGTAAACTGTCTTGCATTTTCACTGAGACTTCTAGATTTTAATTATTATTTTCCTGTGCAGTCACTCGGCACAGATTTTTGAGATGTTTTTCTTTTTGAATGATTCTGAGATCAGAAGCATCAGTGTCTCCAGTCCTCTCCTCCCTCATGTGTACAGACGCTTGCTTTGTGGGTGATATTTTGGTTAATGTGATTTGGCTCATTGTAATACAGTTGTTACACAAGTTTGTTTGGATCTCAGGTATATTTGCTGGTTGGGAAGGACTGCCCCTTTCTTTTAAGAGATCTGCTCGCGTCTGAGGAACTTGCTCAAGTCTTCGGGCCACCTGTGGTAAGCTTGTCCAGGTACAACCGATGGAGGAAAAAGGGCCCCAAACAGTCACTGTTCACTCTACTTTTGTTTCTCAAAAATTGATGCTATATTAGGAAAAAATTAATTATTTCAGGGACTCAAGCTTACTTTCCTTTCCCACAGACCGTTTCTGTCAAAATTGCCATGCTTCCAGGCAAAAGACACACCTCTTGTCCTGGTGCTGCTGTGTTTTGATGATAGCCTCTGATGTGATGACCTCAGGTGTAGGAGCCTCTGGTGTAAGAGCTTCTGGTGTGACGAGCAGGTGTGATAGCCTCAGGTGTGGAGCCTCTGGTGTGATGACGCTGGAGGAGTAGCCTCTGATATAGTAACCTCTGGGGGCCAGGCAAATGAGCAATTTGAAGTCTATTGACCTCATTGATTGTGTATTATAATAGAAATTCTGGAAGATTTACTACTTACTGTATTCAAGAGTAAAATTTTAACCCTTTAAAAAGTGATAGTTCAGTTCAGTTTAGTTAACTCACTTGGTCATGTCCGACTCTCTGCGACCCCATGAATCGCAGCACACCAGGCCTCCCTGTCCATCACCAACTCCGGGAGTTTACCCAAACTCAAGTTCATCGAGTCAGTGATGCCATCCAGCCATCTCATCCTC
>SJYB01006935.1:10625-48023 GCA_006408585.1 Antidorcas marsupialis
CCCCTTCTCCTCCTGCCCCCAGTCCCTCCCAGCATCAGGGTCTTTTCCAATGAGTCAGCTCTTCGCATCAGGGGGCCAAAGTACTGGAGTTTCAGCTTCAGCATCAGTCCTTCCAATGAACACCCAGGACTGATCTCCTTTAGGATGGACTGGTTGGATCTCCTTGCAGTCCAAGGGACTCTCAAGAGTCTTCTCCAACACCACAGTTCACAAGCATCAATTCTTCAGCACTCAGCTCTCTTCACAGTCCAACTCTCACATCCATACATGACCACTGGAAAAACCATAGCCTTGACTAGACGGACCTTTGTTAGCAAAGTAATGTCTCTGCGTTTGAATATGCTGTCTAGGTTGGTCATAACTTTTCTTCCAAGGAGTAAGCATCTTTCATTACAATTTTATTATTTAAAAAATCAATATTTTTAACGTGAGAAAGTATACCTTTTGCAGCTACTGAAAGTTAAGTTGAAAAAAAAATTAGATGCTACTTTAAAAATGGGTACTTTTTCAAAGTCTTCTCGAGGCCACACAGTCACGACTTTTAAAGACCAGTGAGTGACCCTCAGGCAGCTGAGCAAGTCAGGCCAAGGTGGAGAAGCGAGCCAGGGCGGCGCCCCCGGAGGCCGCTCACAGGCGGGCTCACTGAGCAGCCGCCATCAGCGGTGCTCCCCAGGCGCCCTGGTCCGCTGCGCGCGTCAGCTTGGGGCCGTTCCTTTGGCGGAGCGTGTGGAACGCAGCCCGGGCCACTTGCCATCACCCTGGACTCTTAGGTGAGGTGGTGAAGGTGAAGTCGCTCCGTCATGTCCGACTCTTTGTGACCCCGTGGACTGTAGCCCACCAGGCTCCTCTGTCCCTGGGATTCTCCAGGCAAGAATATCGGAGTGGGTTGCCATTTCCTTCTCCAGGGGATCTTCCCGACCCAGGGATCGAACCCAGGTCTCCTGCACTGCAGGCAGACGCTTTCACCTCTGAGCCACCAGGAAGCCTGGACTCTTAAGCCCCTTGTTTTGCTCTGTCCTCTGTTTCTCCCTGTATTGTGCAGTGAGCCTGCTGTTCACCCACAGCCCTTTCAGCTCCCAGGTAATTTTCCTAGATCTTGGCATATATACTTGTAATTTCCCAGATGGTATGAACAATTAATTTAAAATGATAGTAAATTTGAAGCGAGTGATATTTATTAATGTTGTTATAGTTCTTGATATTTAATTAAGTTCATGTTAAAGTGTTTTAAGTTGGTGTGAGAGCCAGGGCTACTTGGAGTAGCACGGAAGGACTGGCTGTCAGACATTCTGGCGCTGAGTTGAAACCCCTTGTGTGAGTTCCTGCCCCTGAGGGCATCCAGAGCACCCGTCTCCCCTTCCCCCGAGTCTGCAGGTGAAGGAAGCGGCTTCAGCCCTTTCCCGAGTCTCTGGGAGGCTCAGCTCCTCTTTCCTATGACACGGGCTTGAGTCCTCTCGGTCTCTGAGCAGCTTCCGTGTGTTCTGAATCTCCTGTAACGCATGGTACTGTACACCCAGAGAATGCCCAGGGACGGTGTTAAGTGTTGCAGCTGGACAAGCAGGATCCTTGTACTGGAGGGTCTTCACTTTGTGCTGATGGGTGGGAGGATGGAGCAGGTGAATGGAGAGCTTCAAGTCAGACAGGAGGCCGAGCCATCTAGCCTGTCATTTGCCGTGGAGTTGCTTTATCGACAGACGGAGCCTCTCGACGTGTGGCAAGGAAGCAGTGTGTCCTGGGGGTCTCCTTCCCTTGTGGCCTTGGGGCCTCTGCACCCTTGGTCTCACCCCTCCCTGCTTGCATGCTTCTCACACGCGTAGTGTGAGTACAGCCTCTCCCTCAGAGGCCGTCCCCAGGTGAGCGAGTAAGGAACACGTGCAGAAGGCGTCTGACACGAGTGCTCGGCTCGCACGGGTTTGTGCCTGTGGTCCCCCGTGCTCTGCACTCGTGGCCCCCTCGGTTCCAGGGAGGAAAGCTCACGTCGTGCCCGCTGGGTGGCTCCTCCGTAACCCCGTGCCCTGCCCCCGCAGATGGACGTGCTCAGGGTCTTCGTGGGCTCTCCGCGCGGGCTCAACCTCCGCAACGTCCTGTGGCACGGCTTCGCGGCCCCTCAGGAGGTTCCGCCCAAGTAGGTGCTCAGGGGGGCCTGCATGCGCTTTCTTCACATGCTGAGAAGTTTGTTTCATTTTGAATTTCACATCAAGAAAAGATGTACATTGAGATAAATGAGAGAGTTTGGGTTCAGGATGTTGAAGACAAAACCGGACGCCAGTGGCCGAATGGCTGCTGCGGTGATCTGGTTACGGCTCACTGACTTACGCTCCGCAGTGGAACGGTGGCATGCCCAGCTTCCCGTGGGGTCCTGGGCCTCAGATCAACGGCCCCTGAGAGGCCACTGGTCCTCTGGGCCACTGCACAGCTTCGTCCCCACAGCCAGTGGGATTTTCTGCAGTTTGTTACTGTTTTGCTTTTTTAATTTTAAACTTTTTTTTTAAGTAGAGCTTTTCATATGTGTGCTGGGTTTGTGTTTCTCACAGAGTTCTGTGCTGTTTCCCACTAGATACTGCTCGATGATGGTGTTGTTGACGGCAGGCTTGGGTCAACTACTGAAGGGTTTCCTTCAAAAGACGCACGTCACATTGGCACATCGACCTTCCGTGACTCTTAAAAGCATAGAGGATTTGATCGTTTTTCCTGGCAAGTACCAATTTCGCGTTTTTCTTTGACGCTGCCTTTGTAAAGAGATTTATAGCATTATTAAGCAGCACTGAGACTGGAGCTCTGTGGGAGGAATAGTTACTCTCCAGGGACAACATGTCTTTGAAAGTTTCATGAAGACCCTCTGAAACTTTGCCACATAAATCCTCACCTCTTCGCATGGTGCCCCCTGGTGTGGCACCAGGAGTCTGACAGTCATGGCTGCGTGAATCAGTGTTGATATTATTGATGAATAACATTAACAGTGTTGATCAGTGTTAATAATGCTGATCGACATGAGCCAGTGTTAACGATAAAGGTAGCTTCTCGTGCTGATGTGTGGCTTGGGCTGGTCTGTGGCCTGCGCCCCTTCTCCTCTCGGCCCCCTTGCTCTGCTCTCTCGATGGTGCGGCCGGACGTGCCGCTCGTGTTAAGTGTTCTCCTGCATCGTCCTTGGGCTTCCCTGGTGGCTCAGTGGAAGAGAACCTGGCTGCCAACCCCGGAGACTAGGCTTCCCTCTCTGGGTCGGGAAGATCCCCTGGAGAAGGAAGTGGCAACCCACTTCAGGGTTCTTGCCTGGGAAGCCCTGTGGCCAGAGAAGTCCGGGGCCACTGAGAGCTGGGCCCTACCTAGCAACTAAACAGCAACAAATATCTTTTGGTTTGTTTTTTCATGTTGAAGTCTTACCAGGTTAATGAGGTTGAGGACACAGGACTTCAAGAGAACAGATAGACGCTGTGTTTGCTCCAGGCCTGTGCCTTTACCTGTTTGGCAGTAGACATGCTGTGTCTGTATTTGCTGACATAAACCCTGGTGGGAAGAGCACACAGCATCTTGGCCCCAGTGGCCTTAGCCTTTTGGAGTCATGGAGTCTTTTGGTAGCCTGGTGACTGCCAGTAGTGTGTATTTTTTAAGCCTTGACTTGTATAGAGCAGTTTTAAGTTCACAACAGAATCAGGAAGGAGTGCCGAGGTCCCCCCGCCCGTCTCCCTTGTCAGATCTCTCGCCAGCTGGGACATCGGTTGCACGGGTGCTGAGCCTGCATGGCCCCGGCACTGTCACCTTAAAGCCAGAGCCCACCTTCGGGCTCCCTCTCGCTTCCCGCATCTTTGGAAGATGTATTCTCCTGGCCAGTGTGGTGGCCAGTTGCCCCTGAACTCTTCTGCTTGCACAGTGCAGCCTCCGTGGGGGACCCTCTGGCTCTGCTCTCTTGATGCAGCCAGACGTGCCTCTGGCCTCCTCGGCAGGGGTGGCCACCGACAGCCCTGGCCTCGCTCAGGCGGCCTCACCGTAGACGGCACCCATTGCGCACGGCCCATCTTCTTAAAGAGGCCAGCCGGGTGGCATCACTCCCTAAGCGTGTTCATACCTTTTTTCAGTTGATCAGTGTGATTGTGCTTAGAAATATTTGCTATTTTACAGATGTCACATCTGAGGTACTTTCAGTATTAGAAGAAGTGATGAAGAAGTCCACTTTTATACTGAAAATCATGTTGCCATATTGGGAAGTTGCGTTAACCAAGTTAAAGTCTCACAGGTACTTGCAGTGTGGCTTTACAGACTGGGCACTGGTGGTCTGGAGGCCAGGCCTTCCTAGACGCCTCTGCCCCCTGCGCTGTGTTGCTGTTAGAGTAAAAGCAAACAGGAATCGACCTGAGCATAAGTTATCTTCCTGTAATTAATTAAAAGGCATCTTGTAATTGTGTTTTAAACATTTTTTTGTGTTTTTTTTTTTTTTTTGGTGCATTTTTATATAGTTAATAATGATAATTATTTTAATTTAATCTTTATTTTAGAAAGTAAGAAATCGTTTTGGCTGCTCTGCACACCTCGCAGGACCCAGTTCCCTGATCAGGGATTGAGCCCGGGCCACAGCTGTGGAAACCCAGGGTCCTAACCACTCGGCCACCAAGGAGCACCCCGATAGTTACTTTTTTGAATCAACTTATTAATATTTTTCGAGCTCTTACTGTGACTGAAACAGAATGTGCAGTGCTAGAGAATCAGGAGAGACGGAGGTTGCCAGTTGCCTCTGGCCCCTGGGGAGCGGGCCCTGGGTGTTGCCGTGGGAGGCCAGCGGGCTCCACTTCCCTCCCCAATACTCTGTCCTGTTGCAGACACTTGATTGGAAACCATGAGAGCCCACCGGCTCCCTGGTGTCTGAGTACTTTTTAGATGAAGCAAGCTTGGCAGGTATTTGGTGACATTTTATTCTGCTGCAGCTGCTAAAAATGTCTCGTCATGCATTAAAGCACCAGAAAGCAGTTTCATTGTTGCTCATCTCGTGAGACCTTGATTCTGCCTCTGAGCTCCCGTTAGTGAGGAGTATCACCCCTTACTGCTTTGGGCGCACGCTGGTGCCCTCTGGAAAGCAGCGCCCTTATTATGGCATTAGTGCCAGAGTTTACCTTTAAAACGTGGAGCTTTACTGATTTCCCTCCATCTCACAGGTTTGCTGACTGTGCCATATTACTGTTGGTGCAGCTCGAGACTGGACTCAGGAAGGCGTTTGCTGAAGTTAACCAGTGTCCAAAGAGGCTTCTCACTGCTGAGGTGCGCCTGCTCTGGCGGTCGGTGCTGTCCGTCGCTGCTGTATTGACAGTTTTCTGTCCCTAATGAAAGTTTTTACTCTCTTGTTTTTGTTTATCGTTAAATGAATTTTCTTGAAGAACTTTCTTTGGAAGGCTTGACTGTCATTTTTTGTGGTTTCCTATTTTGATTTTGTATGACTTATATTTATCTGTGATTCTTCCCTTGTGGCTCAGCTCGTAAAGAATCTGACTGCAGTGTGGGAGGCCTGGGTTGAGAAGATCCCTGGAGAAGGGAAAGGCTATCCACTCCAGTATTCTGGCCTGGAGAATTCCACGGACTGTGAATTCCATAGTCCATGAGGTTGCAA
Source organism: Antidorcas marsupialis (assembly GCA_006408585.1). NCBI lineage: Eukaryota > Metazoa > Chordata > Mammalia > Artiodactyla > Bovidae > Antidorcas > Antidorcas marsupialis. The sequence continues at coordinate 16,219 of SJYB01006935.1, forward strand.
AGAGTCAAACACTACTGGGCAGGATAAAAATGGGAAAAAGAAATTCTAAGTAGTTCTTTAAACTTCCTGATTCATAACCGCGGCTGATGCTCATGCTTGTCTGTAGCCATAGTTCCTGGTGTACTCTGTAACCCCGCAAGGTGGGCATGGGTGCTCTGCAGCTTGCCTTCTCTAAAGAGACTGCTTCCTTTCGGCCAGAGCTGCCGGTGATGCTTAGACAGGCCTCTGAGGGGCCGTGTCCCAGTGGGCTATGGGAGAATCCACTAGCGAGGGGAAAGGGAGAATATAGATTATGGGACGAGCACAGGCATCTGCCGTACCTGGTGTTCTTGTTTCTTTCCCTAGTTCGTCTTCCTCTTTTTGCCCCAGAAATAGGCATTCCTCAAAAAATCCTGTTCTCAACCCTCTACTCTTCTTTATATGCATGCCCTGGGAGAGCTCACATAATCCAGTGTCTGAAGCTGTTACCTGTGTGGGAGCAACACCAATCAGAAAATACTCCGAAACTAATGAGAGTGAAAGCCCCACATGGCACAAGTTGGTGATGCCGCTAAAGCAGTGCTAAGAGGGTGGTTTAGAGCGTGGGGTTCCAGCCGTCTTCAAGGCATTCTTTCTAACTCACAGTTCTTTGATCTCCTGTGTTACGTTTATACCTGTTTGTTGAATATGTTTATAGGAGCTTTCCCAGAACCCAGATTTACTTTACTTCAAAAAAGGCATTTGTTTCTTCCACAAATTTGTTCTCTGATATTCCTTACTATCCTTATTCTAAACATGATTTTGCCCCTCCTACCGTCTTGTTGGGGCTTCTCCTTTGTCCTTGGACATGGATATCTTTTTTCGGTGGGATCCAGCATTCTCCTGTTGATGGTGGTTCAGCAGTGAGCTACGATTTTGGAGTTCTCACAGGAGAAGGTGAGCGCACATCTTTCTACTCCGCCACCTGCTGACGTGCAGACTAAGATCATGGCATCTGGTCCTAGCACTTCATGGCAAATAGATGGGGAAACAATGGAAACAGTGACAGACTTTATTTTCTTGGGCTCCAAAATCACTGCAGATGGTGACTGNTTGTCCTTGGACATGGATATCTTTTTCCGGTGGGATCCAGCATTCTCCTGTTGATGGTGGTTCAGCAGTGAGCTACGATTTTGGAGTTCTCACAGGAGAAGATGAGCGCACATCTTTCTACTCCGCCATCTGCTGACGTGCAGACTAAGATCATGGCATCTGGTCCTATCACTTCATGGCAAATAGATGGGGAAACAATGGAAACAGTGACAGACTTTATTTTCTTGGGCTCCAAAATCACTGCAGATGGTGACTGCAGCCATGAAATTAAAAGACGCTTGCTCCTTGGAACAAAAGCAATGACCAACCTAGTTAAGTTAGGTCGCTCAGTCGTGTCTGATGATTTGCGACCCTGAGGACTATAGCCCACCAGGCTCCTCCATCCATGGGATTCTCCAGGCAAGAATACTGGAGTGGGTTGCCATTAAAAAGCAGAGACATTACTTTGCTGACAAAGGTCTGTCTAGTCAAAATTAAGTAGTCATGTATGGATGTCAGAGTTGGACCATAAAGAAGGCTGAGCCCCGAAGAATTGATGCTTTTGAACTGTAGTGTTGGAGAAGATTCTTGAGAGTCCCTTGGACTGCAAGCAGATCCAACCAGTCCATCCTAAAGATCAGTCCTGAGTGTTCATTGGAAGGACTGATGTTGAAGCTGAAACTCCAGTACTTTGGCCACCTGATGTGAAGAACTGACTCATTTGAAAAGACCTTGATGCTGGGAAAGATTGAAGGTGGGAGGAGAAGGGGATGACAGAGGATGAGATGGCTGGATGGCATCACTGATGTGATGGACGTGAGTTTGAGAAAGCTCCGGGAGCTGGTGATGGCCAGGGAGGCCTGGCGTGCTGCGGTCCGTGGGGTCACACAGTCGGACACGACTCTGTCCTCTTCGTGGCTCCCCATCAGCTTCCGTGCCGTCTGTGCACTGCCTGTCCTCCGTCCTGTGCGTCACCCTGCTGGTCGGTCCTGCCCCCGATTTATCCCATGGTCCATCAGTGCTCGGCCTCGCTGGCTCGTGTCTCGCTCACCTGAACCTGTCTCACAAGTCTCCGTGCTTCCCCTCCTCCTCTAATCCGTCCTCACACTGCCACTGATGATTTGATAAGTTTATAATGATTCCTGTGTCTTCTATGAACCCATCTGCTTAAACGCCTTTCGTGACTTCCAGCACCTGATTGCACCGCTCACGTTTTTGCATGGTTTAAAGGGTCTCAGAGTCTGGCCCCAGCCTTTCTGTACTTTACTCTCTGCCTGATCTCTCCAGCATCCTTTAGCCCCCGTGCCCGCTCCTGGGCACACACACCATTCCTCTTCCTTGCCTGCTGTCTGCTTGCGGCCACAGGGGTGGCCTCCCAGCGCCTGGCCTGCTCAGCCCTAACGCTGCCCCCCCTGCCCTCTGTCTGCCTCATCTGGAGGCGGCTCTGCTCTGCACTGCTGGGGGGCCTCTGGCGCCGCCCTCGGGGCCACTGCCCACACCCAGTGCCTCTCACTGGCTCCTCCCAGCCCAGTGTTGAGGAGCGAAGCCTGGCCTTCAGTGCAAAGAGCCGGAGCCCCAGCATCCACTCTCATTCGTGTGTCTTGGAATTGACGTCACGGTGTCCTGGCCGTTCAGTGCACAACTCTGGTTCATGAATTTGGTCATTGATTTGTCATTTCACTGCACAAGTAGATACTGTGGCTGTTTCTGCAGAGGATACAGTTTATCAAGTAATACCTTAAATTTTAGCCCAGATTTTCATCCAGAGTAAACCTAACATCAGTATACTGATGAGTATACTCACTGATGAGTGAGCGATAGTCACGCAGTCGTATCTGACTGTTCACGACCCCACGGGCTGCAGCCTGCTGGCTTGGCCATGGGATTCTCCGGGCGAGAATGCTGGAGTGGGTGCCATTTCCTCCTCCGGAGACCTTCCCGACCCAGGGACGGAACCCGGGTCTGCTGCGCTGCAGGCAGTTTCCTGACCGTCTGGGCCTCCAGGGAAGCTACTTTTAAGAGGCATTTCTAAGTATAAAGACAAGTCAGCTTAAAAGGTATCAGCAAATACGTGATTGACTTTATCTTATAATCTGTAGACGGTACATTAGAATATGTAATGAATCCGTATACCTTGTCCGAATAACTGAGACAGAAGTAGCATTAAAGTTATAAATGACAGTCATCAAACATGAGATAAGGCAGATGAAGCTTTTCTCTCAGAGGCATGGTGACTGGGCCAGTGGTCAGGAAGGAGAGACAGTGTGCTTTTAACTTGGTACGAAAAATAATGTTCATACAGTTTACTTATAAGGTGATATACAAATGAAAATACTTTGTAAAACTGTAAATTGCTTCTGCAAATTCTATGATTATTTTATGGCATAAGATCTCTTCAGAGTCAATGGAGGTTGTGAAGATGAGTGAGACTTTGTGACTTTTTAGAAGCTTACGTGTATTAGGGGTGCAATACCAATTCTGTGAAACAAGATAGAAGTTAATTTCCATCATTTATGGAGATGAGTGAGAAGTTCAGTCTTTTTGAGGAAGAGGTGGGGATACTTAGTAGGCAGTTGAATACTTAGAATAGAACTCAGGAGAGATTTTAGCATCAGCAGAACAGGTTTGGGAGTATAGCGGCTTTAGAGCCGTCTGCACAGTAATACATGTTGAAGAATGTGAAAATCTGTTAGTAAGCCATCAGTAGTGATTTGTGAAGCTGTGGGATCCTGAGTGTCAGACGCACCTGAATTGCTGTGGGTGAGGGCGGTAGTCTCACGGGGCTTGTCTGCCAGGATTGCTGTATCTTCACGCCTGGCGTATGTGTATGTTGTCAGTGACATCCTTCCCAAAGTGTTGCTAGATAAAGTTTTATTTACAAATGAAGGCTTCATACTTGTGGCCCTGTGCTAGAATTTTTTCCTGCTTTGAATAATGCCACACAACTTGTATTCTGCTTTTAATTATTTATTTTCTTCCCTTTCCTGAAGTCAACAGCTCTTTATACTACCTTCGACGAAGTAAGTAAACTTCCAAGATATCTTGAGACAAACAGAACATTGTATTTGCTTAAAATAAAAATTAAAATACAAAATTAAAAATCAAACTAAATTAATTTGATTAATTTTAATTAAATAAAATTAAATCAATCAAATTAAAAACCATAGATCACATGCTTGCAGGAAAATATTGAGGACATAATATGCTTATGCTTATTCACACGGAAAAGGCGATGGCGCCCACTCCAGTGCTCTTGCCTGGCGAANTAGGATTTCTTCCTGCTTTGAATAATGCCACACAACTTGTATTCTGCTTTTAATTATTCATTTTCTTCCCTTTTCTGAAGTCAACAGCTCTTTATACTACCTTCGACGAAGTAAGTAAACTTCCAAGATATCTTGAGACAAACAGAACATTGTATTTGCTTAAAATAAAAATTAAAATACAAAATTAAAAGTCAAACTAAATTAATTTGATTAATTTTAATTAAAATTAAATCAATCAAATTAAAAACCATAGATCACATGCTTGCAGGAAAATATTGAGGACATGATATGCTTATGCTTATTCACACGGAAAAGGCGATGGCACCCACTCCAGTGCTCTTGCCTGGCGAGTCCCAGGGACGGGGGAGCCTGGCGGGCTGCCGTCTGTGAGGTCGCACAGGGTCGGACACAACTGAAGCAACTTAGCAGCAGCAGCAGCAGCTTATTCACATGAGCAGAAGAAAAGAAAACGCTGATGGTAGTGTTGAGTGTAGCTTTCAGGCTAATGATTAATTATGGAAAGGCCATAAAATACATGTACACACAGGTATATATGGATACACACACCATGTACAGTGTTTGAAGATGTACATAAATACATATATACACGTACACATACACAGACTACCCATAAACACACATATATTTATGCACATGTGAGTACGTGTTAATTGCTCAGTCGTGTCCGACTCTGTGGCTCCATGGACTAGCCCACAGGCCCCAGGCTCCATGGGATTCTCCAGGCAAGAGCACTAGAGTGGGCTGCCATTCCCTTCTCCAGGGGATCTTCCCGACCCAGGTATTGAACCCGGGTCTCCTGAATTGCAGGTGGACTCTTTACCATCCGAGCCGCCAGGGAAGCCCATACATACACACAGATACACATGAATATATATGAGCACATAGACACCTGAACACACGAACACACGTCAGTACATGAGAACGTACACTCACACAATTAAGAATACACATATATCTTCTTAGACTCAGTATACTGGTTAGGAAGACCTTCTTAAATAGGTGGCTGCTACTTTCTTAGGACTGTCCTAATTTAATCTGCTTTGGACTTAACACATGTCACACCACATGTGTAGGATCTTTTGATACTGAAAGTCCTGTGTGTCTATATTTGTAAACCACTTAATCAGCTTACTTCTTTTTCCTGTTTTAGATATTGGCAAAACACTTGAATGACGGTAAAATCAACCAGCTTCCTCTTTTCCTGGGAGAGCCTGCAATGGTAAAGTGTCAGGCATTTATAGTTTAATACCCTGCTACTTACCAATATGATTAGCTCTTCTCAAAAATGACAGTAATTTTGTCTTGTTTCCTGCCCAAAAGTGCTTCTGAGGCGTTCGCATGTCTGGACTCCCCTGTCTCTGCAGCCGACGTTGGCTGAGCTCTGAGCAGGCTCAGGTTCTGTGCTTCATGTTGATTATTCAGACGTCCTGTCCACAGGCCCCGAGGACTTGGTCACCGGGTCCTAACAGTGTTTGAGTTTGTGGGTTATGTGAATTTATTGATGAAATGTGTGAGTGTGTTAGTCATTTACCCATGTCTGTCTCTTTGTGAGCCCATGGACTGTATGTATGCAGCCCACCACACTGCTCTGTCCATGGGATTCTCCAGGCAAGAATACTGGAGTGGGTAGCCATTCCCTTCTCCAGAGGATCTTCCTGATTCAGAGACAGAACCCAGGTCTCCTGTGTTGCAGGCAGATTCTTTACCATCTGAGCCACCGGGGAGCCCATATGTGCTGGCAGCAGGGACTGCATTGCTTTATGAACAATAGGAAAGTCAGATGTGAGTAGTAAGATAGAGTGCTGGATGAGAAGATAATTTTTTTAGAACTGTTTTCTATTTGTCAAATTTTTGTATTTTATGAGGATATTGCAGTGACTTATTTGGACTGGCAATAGAATTTTTATATTTTTTAACTGGGAGTCAGCATCCTGGGTTCCAGTGTCCTCTGTGTGACATCAGTCACTCCTTTCTGCTACCGGGAAGTTAGCATGATTGAACTCGTTTACCTAAAGCTCTTTTTCATCTTGAATCTCTGCGACTCCTCTGTCCAGCGGCAGTTTGCCTGAATCAGAAACTTCGGTTTTCTGACTCTTTCTCCTCTGCCTGTGGAAGAGTCCTTGAACATTTGCCATTAGGAAAACAGCCGTGTCTTCACAGGGCTTCAAAAATAAAAGGGTGATCTGAGAAAGGACATGTGAGAAAGAGGGATGAGGGGAAAGAAAACCAGTGTCGTCCTGAGCACAGCTGTGGATTCCAGGTGTGGTCAACACAGTCCTCTTTCAGGGGGTGCTGCTGCCAAGCACTGGAGCCCTGCGGGCAGCTCTGCAGCCCTGGTGCACAGTCCTCCAGACTTGCCAGGTTCTTGTCAGTCCGCCGAGAAACAGGTGCAGAAACACGGCTCCCTGGGAGACCCAGCCTGAGCAGCGGGGCTCCTGCCTGAGGCAGTGGGGTGCAGTTCCAGAGGACAGGGTTTCCCAGGAACATCCTGCCTTGGGTAGCAGGGTGCCATACACAGAAGGGAGGTCCCACCGGAGAGCGCAGCAGAGGCGGCGGGGGTGAGAAACTGAGGGGCCCGGCTGACTTGGCGCTTACCTGCTCTGTGACCTTGACTGACTCGTGCTTCCAGGCTCCCTTTTCCGTATTGAACACTGCTGCTTCGGCTTGCCCTTTCTAGGCCTTCAGACTTCCTTCTTTCTGCTGAGAACACTAACCAACATTTTTTGTGTCCTTTTTTTGGTAGGAATTTCTCTGGGATTTCCTAAACCATCAGGAGGGTCCCCGTTTAAGAGACCGGCTAAGCCACGGGGAAGTCAGTTTACCTGAATTTCCGAAAGCAGCAGCCAGTCAGCTGCTTGCGTTTTCCTTTGTCCTTTTACTCAGATTTATTGACGAAGATCTGTTAGCAGTGTGCAAGGTAATGTGTAGCAAAGAAGACGTTCCGTTAGATTCACTCCTTTCACTTGAGAGGGAATGGGGTTGTTTTCAAATGTGATTACTTATATTTTAATTATCTTTTGTTTTATTTGAGTTATGGTGTGCCTCCATCTGAACAGATTACTTGTGGACATGTATTCTCTATAACAAATAAATTAATATTACTTGATCTCACCTAAAATAATTCATCTTTTTTTTACTCTAAATCTGTATTTATTTACTCAAGTTTTGGTGGAGCTGATCCACAGTGTGCTAGTTTCAGGTGTACAGCACAGTGAGTGAGTCTACAGACATGAACCCACTGTGTGAGACTCCGCTCTTAAAAGACCCTTTGTTTTCCGAAATTATAGAAGTATTCATATCTTCCCATTATAGTTCTATAGTTATTTTTCCATTTACATCTTTTGATCCAGCAGGAATTTATTTCACCTGAGAATCTAGCTTTTTGTTTCTGTAACAAATTGCTTGCAAGTTGGCCAACCCCATTTACAGAATAAACATCTCTATGCAGGGTGCCCTGGACTCCAGACCTGGACTCCCTTTCCCCGTCTTCGCTGGGTCTCACAACAGATGAGTTGGTGTTGACATCAGCAGTAACATTAGTGTCTGACGTGGCCCTGTTCCTCTTCTCCTTCAGAGTGTGCTGCCTCTTTGCTAATTGTTATTATTCCCGTGAACCTGTGCAGCTAAACAGGAAGCCCACAGGGATGAGCTCCTGATGGATTAATGTGGGGACCATTGATACTTTCGCAAGACTGAACACTGTTCCCCGACACAAGCGGCTGCTCAGGCCCTGAGGGCAGTCCCCCACTGCACTCTCCAGGTTCCCTGCTCTGCCTCGAGGCAGCCCCAGAGCCACGCGTCCCCGCCCCTGCACGGAGCCGCCCCTGCACGAGCCCCACGCGTCCCCGGTGCTCAGAGGCCCTCCCCGGCTCCTGCTGCGGGGGAGCCACGTGTGCTGTGGCGGCCACGGCTCATCACTTCAGGTGTGAGTCCGGGTGACCCTGCCAGGTACCAGCCGCCCCGTGAGCCTGATTGGCCTCTGATCTGTGTAGATGTCAGAGTAAGTGGAAGTTAACTGCATTTCTTCTGCAAGTGACAGCTAGCCATCTGAGTGGTTCTGTGCTGTCGAGAGTTCTAGGCAGTCACTGCTCATATACAGGGATGCTTTTGACTTCCATGTATTAAATTTCTCAGCTATCAGCTCACTGGCTTTGCTGTTCTGCAGTGGCGAACCTCAGGCATGCTGGCACACTGCAGCATGCCAGGCTTCCCTGCTCTTCCCTGCCTCCTGGAATCTGCTCAGACTCGTGTCTGTTGATTCAGTGATACCTTCCGACCAGCTCATCCTGTCACTCCCTTCTCCTCCTACCCTCAGTCTTGCCCAGCATAGGCTCTGTACCAGTGAGTCGCTCTTTGCATGAGGTGGCCAAGGGACTGGAGCTTCAGCTTCAGCATCAGTCCCTCCAATGAATATTCAGGACTGATTTCCTTTAGGGTTGATTGGTTTGATATCCTTGCTGTTCAGGGGACTCTCAGGAGTCTCCCCAACACGGTTTGAAAGCATCAGTTATTTGTCGTCGGCCTTCTTTATGGTCCAGCTCTCACATCTGAACATGATTACTAGAAAAACTATAGCTTTGACTAGATGGACCTTTGTCAGCAAAGTGATGTGTGTGCTTTTTAATATGCTGTCTAGGTTGGTCATAGTTTTTCTTCTGAGAAGCACGCGTCTTTAATTCCGTGGCTGTAGTCACCATTTGCAGCGATTTTGGAGCCCACGAAAAGAAAGTCTCACTCTCCACTGTTTCCCCATCTATTTGCCATGAAGTGATGGGACCAGATGCCATGATGTTAGTTTTTCAGATGTTGAGTTTTAAGCCAGCTTTTTCACTGTCCTCTTTCACTTTCATCAAGAGGCTCTTTAGTTCTCTTCACTTTGTTTCATAGAGTGGTGTCACCTGCATATCTGAGGTTGCTGCTGTTTCTCCCGGCAGTCTTGATTCCAGCTTGTGCTTCATCCAACCTGGCATTTCACATGATGTACTCTGCACAGAAATTAAATAAGCAGGGTGACAATATGCAGCCTTGACATCCTCCTTTCCCAGTTTTGAACTAGTCCATTGTCCTGTGCCTGGTTCTAACTGTTGCTTCCTGACCTGTATTCAGGCTTCTCAGGAGGCAGGTCAGGTGGTCTGGTATTCCCATCTCTTGAATTTTCCATAGTTTGTTGTGATCCACGTAGTCAAAGGCTTTAGCATAGTCAGTGAAGAGATGTTTTTCTGGAATTCTCTTTTGCTTTTTCTGTGATCCAAAGGATGTTGGCAGTTTGATCTCTGGTTCCTCTGCCTTTTCTAAATTCAGCTTGAACATCTAGAAGTTCTCAGTTTACATGCTAGTCAAGGCTAGCTTGAATGACTTTGGGCATTACCTTGCTGGCATGTGAAAATGAGTGCTGTTGTGGTAATCTGAACATTCTTTGGCACTGCCTTTTGGGACTGGAATGAAGACTGACCTTTTTCAGTCCTGTGGCCACTGCTGAGTTTTCCAAATTTGCTGACATGTTGAGTGCAGCATTTTAACAGCATCATCTTTTAGAATTTGAAATAGCTCAGCTGGGATTCCATCACCTTGACTAACTTTATTTGTAGTAATGCTTCCTAAGGCCCACTTGATTTCACACTCCAGAATGCCTGGCTCTAGGTGAGTGATCACACCATCGTGGTTATCTGGGTCATATCGATCTTTTTGTATAGTTCTTCTGTGTATTCTTGCCACCTCTTCTTAATCTCTTCTGCTTCCATACTGTTTCTGTCCTTTTGTGCCCATCTTTGCATGAAATGTTCCCTTGGTGTCTCTAATTTTCTTGAAGAGATCTCTAGTCTTCCCCATTCTATTGTGTTTCTCTGTTTCTTTGCACTGATCACTGAAGGCTTCCTTATCTCTCTTCGCTGTTCTTTGGAACTCTGCATTCAGATGGGTATATATTACCTTTCTCCTTTGCCTTTCACCTCTCTTCTTTTCTCAGCTATTTGTAAAGCCTCCTCAGCAACCAGTCTGCCTTATTCCGTCTCCTTGGGGATGGTTGCTCACTGCCTCTGTGCGGTGTTATGAACTTCCACCCATAGTTGCTCAGGCAGTCTGTCTGCCAGATCTAATCCCTTGAATCTGTTTGTCACCTCCACTGTGTAATCATAAGGGATTTGATTAGATCAATTGCGAATGGCCTAGTGGCTTTTCCTACTTTCTTCAATGTGAGTCTGAATTTGGCAATAAGGAGTTCATGATCTGAGCCACAGTCAGCTCCTGGTCTTGTTTTTGCTGACTGTATAGAGCTTCTCTATCCTTGGCTGCAAGGATATAATCAATCTGATTTCAGTATTGACCATCTGGTGATGTCCGTGTGTAGAGTCTTCTCTTGTGTTGTTGGAAGAGGGTGTTTTCTATAACCAGTGTGTTCTCTTGGCAAAACTCTGTTAGCCTTTGCCCTGCTTCATTATGTACTCCAAGACCAAATTTGCCTGTTACTCCAGGTATCTCTTGATTTCTTACTTTTGCATTCCAGACCCCTAGGATGAAAAGGACATCTTTTTTTGGTGTTAGTTCTAGAAGGTTTTCTAGATCTTCATAGAACCGTTCAACTTCAGCTTCTTCGGCACTAGTAGTTGGGGCATAGATTTGGATTACTGTGATGTTGAATGGTTTGCTTTGGAACCAAACTGAGATCATTCTGTCATTTTTGAGATTGCACCCAGGTACTGCATTTCAGAATCCTTTGTTGAGTCTGAGGACTACTCCATTCTTCTAAGGGATCTAGCTCGCAGTAGTAGGTATGATGGTCATCTGAATTAAATTTGCCCGTTCCTGTCCATTTTAGTTCACCAATTGCTAAAATGTTGACGTTCACTCTGGCCATCTCCAGTTTGACCACTTCCAACTTGCCTTGAGTCATGGACCTGACATTCCAGGTTCCTATGCAGTGTTGTTCTTTACAGCACTGGGCTTTACTTTCACCACCAGACATCCGCAGCTGGGCATCTGCTCTGCTTTGGCCCAGTCTCTTCATTTTTTCTGGAGCTGTTTATCTGCTCCTCCTCAGTAGCAAGTTGGACACAGGCTGACCTGTGGGTTCATCTTCCAGCGTCGTATTTTTCCCCTTTTCATCCTGTCTGTGGGGTTCTCCAGGCAAGGCTACTGGAGTTGTTTGCCATTCCCTTCATCAGCTGACCACATTTTGTAATAGTCCACAGACTCGGGTTTGCCAGTTATACAGGTGTGTCAGCTGTAAATAATGTAATTTTTTTACTCTTTAAAAATACTTATATGTCTGGCAGTTGAGTATTTATAGTATGTAATCCTCTTCTAGTTATATTCATTTTTATTTTTAAAAAATTTATTTATTTTAATTGGAGGCTAATTACTTTACAATATTGTATTGGTTTTGCCATACATCAACATGAATCCGCCACAGGTGTTCACATGTTCCCAATCCTGAACCCCCCCCACCTCCCTCCCCATACCACCNGATCACACTCCCTTCCTGGTGAGGCCTCACATACACAGCAACAGGGGGCACCTCCGCTGACCCCACGGTCCCCTTCAGGTTGCACAGCAGGCCCTGGTCTAGCCCCACTCGGAGCAGAGCGCTCTCCCCTCCCCCAGGGCCTGGTCTCAGTCTTAGAAGTGGAGGCTAAGAGCCCTGGTGCTCAATGCAGGATCCAGATTGGAATCATCGGCAGCCTGTGCACATTCCTGGGACGAGGCCCTAAACGAGAACCTGAGGAGCCTGTCTGATCGGGCAGAACCGACTAACCAAAGGAGTATTTGCATACACACCATACACCCTGTGAGCGTGTGACACATGTGTACACTGTGAAATATTTATCACAGTCCACTAATGAACACATCCATCAGCTCCAAATTCCCATGTTCTGTGTGTGGTGAGATCACTAATGACCTACTCTCCTGACAAATTCCCAGCATGACGTAACAGAACAGGATTACCTATAGTCAGCATGCTGCACATACATCCCNTCCCCTCCCCCAGGGCCTGGTCTCAGTCTTAGAAGTGGAGGCTAAGAGCCCTGGTGCTCAATGCAGGATCCAGATTGGAATCATCGGCAGCCTGTGCACATTCCTGGGACGAGGCCCTAAACGAGAACCTGAGGAGCCTGTCTGATCGGGCAGAACCGACTAACCAAAGGAGTATTTGCATACACACCATACACCCTGTGAGCGTGTGACACATGTGTACACTGTGAAATATTTATCACAGTCCACTAATGAACACATCCATCAGCTCCAAATTCCCATGTTCTGTGTGTGGTGAGATCACTAATGACCTACTCTCCTGACAAATTCCCAGCATGACGTAACAGAACAGGATTACCTATAGTCAGCATGCTGCACATACATCCCCAGGACGCACTCATTTCACAACTCAAAGTCTGTACATTTTGACCAACATCTCCCCATCTTCCCCACCTCCTAGACCCAGATGACCACCATCCTACCCTCTGGTACGAGTGAGTTTCATTTTTTTTAATATTCCATATAATGGAAAGACATATAACACCAGTCTTTCTCTGTCTGTCTTAATTCACTTACCATAATATTCTCTACATTCATCCAAGTTATCTCAAGTGAGACAAATCTCCATAATTGTTTACAAGAAAGTCACTATTGAATGAACAAGTCTTTATCCCAAGCTACAAAAACAATTAAATGTAAAGAAAGCAGAAAGCCAAAAGTAAAACCTACACAAAGAACATGTTTAAAGTTCCTTGAAAAGGCATCATGTAGTAAGAGTCAGTCAGTTCTTGCCCCATTTCTTCTCTCGCGTAACCTCTACTCCGCATCAGGAATAGCGAAGGGGGTGACCCACACCTGAGAGAATCAAGTCACTGCCGCAGCCCCCACCTCAACCGGCTCTACACATGCATGCTCTTTTAATACAAATATTTACAAAATACGTATGCCTCACAGACAGAAGTGTTGCAATTCTCATTCTGATCTATATAATTTAAAGAAGGAAGATTTGCATTAGATTTTAAAGCCAAGAATCAATGTATAACGACTTAATAATTCTTACCCAACTGATTCAGCACTCTTCTGGATCTAGTTTCAAATCCATGTCTCTTGAGTCCAGGGATGGTATCTCACCATCTCATCCTCTACCGCCACCTTCTATAGCCTTCAAGGGAGAGGGGCTGTAAATCAGGGGTCCCAAAGAGGGCGACAGTGGAGAGGCAGTTCACACAGACAGCCCGCAAAGGGGAAACAAGAGCTGGAACCAGAGCAACAATACCCTGGTTGGAGAGAAAGGGGACTCGTAGTGATTGGAGGAGCTGAGAAAAAAGAGCGAGCTGAAGGGAAGCATAGCCACTTGGGAGTGCCAGAGAGTTGAAAGAGAGGGCAGAGGTGGAAGAAGAAAAGCAGAAATACATGGAGACTGAGGATCAGCAGGGAGGTTGGAGAGAAAGCAACTTGAAGGCGAACAGATGGCAGAGAGAGGCGGGATGGGAGGCAGGGAAGAAGTAGAGAGGAGGACAGGCACAGCAGGAGAGCAGAGATGTGAGCAGAGAAAGGGAGATGTAGAAAGAAGTAGGGAAACAGATCAACCAAATGCAGTGAAGACAGCTAGTGTGCAGGTGACGGTGGGGAAAAGTCTTGGAGATACAAGGCTTCCAAAGAGTCGAAATGAACAACCACACCTCCCTATGTTGCTCACCCATAACTCTACGGAGAACCTGCTTTGCTCTGAATTTCTGTCCTTTCTTCACCCACTGCCTTCAAGGCTCATTCTCTTTCATGAAGCTGTCTCTTCCAAGTTCCTCACAGTCCTCTTCACTGCCATTGCTTGTCCCACATGCTTTTCTCAATTTTCCATTTCTCTAGGAGTCGCTGTCTCGGCTTCTTCTGATCCCGCCTTCCTCCACTATTTACAGGGTTCAATTCAGTCCAGTCGCTCAGTCGCGTCCAACTTTTTGCGAACCCATGAATCGCAGCACGCCAGGCCTCCCTGTCCATCACCAACTCCCGGAGTTCACTCAGACTCACGTCCATCGAGTTCATGATGCCATCCAGCCATCTCATTCTCGGCCGTCCCCCTCTCCTCCTGCCCCCAATCCCTCCCAGCATCAGAGTGCTTTCCAATAAGTCAACTCTTCTCATGAGGTGGCCAAAGTACTGGAGTTTCAACTTTAGCATCATTCCTTTCAAAGAAATCCCAGGGCTGATCTCCTTCAGGATGGACTGGTTGGATCTCCTTGCAGTCCAAGGGACTCTCAAGAGTGTTCTCCAACACCACAGTTCAAAAGCATCTATTCTTCGGCACTCTGCCTTCTTCACATTCCAACTCTCACATCCATACATGACCACAGGAAAAACCATAGCCTTGACTAGACGGACCTTAGTCGGCAAAAGAATGTCTCTGCCTTTGAATATACTATCTAGGTTGGTCATAACTTTTCTTCCAAGGACTAAGCATCTTCTAATTTCATGGCTGCAGTCACCATCTGCAGTGATTTTGGAGCCCAAAAAGATAAAGTCTGACACTGTTTCCACTGTTTCCCCATCTATTTCCCATGAAGTGATGGGAGTGGATGCCATGATCTTCGTTTTCTGAATGTTGAGCTTTAAGCCAACATTTTCACTTTCTTCTTTCACTTTCATCAAGAGGCTTTTTAGTTCCTCTTCACTTTCTGACATAAGGGTGGTGTCATCTGCATATCTGAGGTTATTGATATTTCTCCCAGCAATCTTGATTCCAGCCTGTGCTTCTTCCAGTCCAGCATTTCTCATGATGTACTCTGCATAGAAGTTAAATAAGCAGGGTAACAATATACAGCCTTGACAGACTCCTTTTCCTATTTGGAACCAGTCTGTGGTTCCATGTCTAGTTCTAACTGTTGCTTCCTGACCTGCATACAGATTTCTCAAAAGGCAGGTTAGGTGGTCTGGTATTTCCATCTCTTTCAGAATTTTCCAGTTTAATGTTATCCACACAGTCAAAGGCTTTGGCATAATCAATAAAGCAGAAATAGATGTTTTTCTGGAACTGTCTTGCTTTTTCCATGATCCAGCGGATGCTGGCAATTTGATCTCTGGTGCCTCTGCCTTTTCTAAAACCAGCTTGAACATCAGAGAGTTCACAGTTCACAAATTGCTGAAGCCTGGCTTGGAAAATTTTGAGCATTANTTTTCTGGAACTGTCTTGCTTTTTCCATGATCCAGCGGATGCTGGCAATTTGATCTCTGGTGCCTCTGCCTTTTCTAAAACCAGCTTGAACATCAGAGAGTTCACAGTTCACAAATTGCTGAAGCCTGGCTTGGAAAATTTTGAGCATTACTTTGCTAGCATCAACACTATGAAAAGGCAAAAAGATATGACACTGAAAGATGAACTCCTCAGGTTGGTAGATGCCCAGTGTGCCACTGGAGGAAAGCAGAGAAACAGCTCGAAAAGGTATGAAGAGGCTGAGCCAAAGCAAAAACAACACCCAGTTAGGGATGTCTCTGGTGGTGGAAGTAAAGTCCGAAGCTGTAAAGAAAAGTATTGTGTAGGAATATGGAATGTTAGGTCCATGAGTCAAGGTAAATTGGAAGTGGTCTTACAGGAGACAGCAAGAGTGAACATCAATGTTCTGGGAATCAGTGAGCTAAAACGGACCAGAATGGGTGAATTTAATTCAGATGACCATTATATTTACTACTGCGGGCAAGAATCCCTTACAAGAAATGGAGTAGCTATCACAGTCCACAAAAGAGTCCAAAATGCATTGGTGCTGCTGCTACTAAGTCACTTCAGTTGTGTCCGACTCTGTGAGACCTCATAGATGGCAGCCCACCCTGTCCCTGGGATTCTACAGGCAGGAACACTGGAGTGGGTTGCCATTTCCTTCTCCAAGGCGTGAAAGTGAAAACTGAAAAGGAAGCTGCTCAGTCGTGTTCAGCTCTTTGCGACCCTATAGACTGCATCTCCTGGACCAGGGTCCTCCTACCATGGGATTTTCCAGGCAAGAGTACTGGAGTGGAGTGCCATTACCTTCTCCGCCAAAATGCAGTACTTGGATGCAATCTCAAAAACGACAGAATGATCTCTGTTCATTTCCAAGGCAAACCCTTCAATATCACAGTAATCCAAGTCTATGCCCCAACCAGTAAAGCCAAAGAAGCTGAAGTTGAACAGTTCTATGAAGACCTACAGATTTCATAGAAAAAAAAAAAAAAAGTCCTTTTCATCATAGGGAACTGGAACGCAAAAGTAGCAAGTCAAGAGATACCTGGAGTAACAGGTAAGTTTGGCCTTGGAGTACAGAATGAAGCAGGGCAAAGCTATCGATTTTGTTAAGAGAACGCACTGGTCATAGCAAACGCCTGTCAACTACAAAGTGGCATTGACCAAGAGTACTGTCAGTGACTGAACAACAAAGGCGTTTGCCGTCTGCCTCTATGGAGAGTGAACCCCATGCTCCTATAGCTGTTGCCCTTCAACAGCTGTGGAGAGAGGCACTCCACACTCCAGGGAATCTGGTGAGATGGGTCTTTAGACAATTGGATTTGTTTTTTTAATGTTTTTAGGAACAGATTTTATGGCCTCTATCATTGCATCTCCTCCTGTCTAGAGAAGCACTAAATCAATTTATGATGACATCATATCCTCATGACTAATAAAAAACTTTTTGTAAAATAAGTGCTTCACAGTATTGAACTTCCCCTTCACCAAAGCCTTATCTATTGACCTTCCCCACTGCCGCTTTGAAGCAGTCTCTCAGAGCTATCTGAGATGCCGCCTCCCAGGCTACAGTCCTCATTTTGCCCTCATTTTGCTTGGTGCCATCCTAAAATGTTCTAAGAAAGCAAAGGTTTTGGAAATTATCACTGGTATTTATGCTCACCCATCTATAAAATGCTAATATAAAAGTCAGTTCTTGGCAGTTAAGGTGTCCTCCAGGTGGAGGCAGCATGGCTCAGGCATTCATGAACAGCAAGATTCAGTCTGGGAAGTTGGTCATGTTCATCAAGCCCACCTGCCCCTACTGCAGAAGGACTCAGGAGTTCCTCAGTCAACTGCCCTTCAAACAAGGGCTTTAGGAATTTGTTGATATCACAGCCAACAGTGACACCAATGAGATTCAAGATTGCTTGCAACAGCTCACAAGAGCCAGAACATTACCTCAGGTCTTCATTGGTAAAGAGTGCATAGGTGGATACGTGGAAGCAACCCAGATGTCCATCAGCAGATGAATGGATAAGAAAGCTGTGGTACATATACACAATGGAGTATTACTCAGCCATTAAAAAGAATACATTTGAATCACTTCTAATGAGGTGGATGAAACTGCAGCTAATTATACAGAATAAAGTAAGCCAGAAAGAAAAACACCAATCCAGTATACTAACACATATATATGGAATTCAGAAAGATGGTAACGATAACCCTGTATGCGAGACAGCAAAAGAGACACAGATGTATAGAACAGTCTTTTGGACTCTGTGGGAGAGGGAGAGGGTGGGATGGTTTGGGAGAATGGCACCGAAACATGTATAATATCATATAAGAAATGAATCGCCAGTCCAGGTTCAATGCAGGATATAGGATGCTTGGGGCTGGTGCACTGGGATGACCCAGAGGGATGGTATGGGGAGAGGTGGAAGGAAGGTTCAGAATTGGGAATACGTGTACACCCATGGTCAATTCATGTTGATGTATGGCAAAACTGATACAATCAGTTCAGTTCAGTTCAGTTCAGTCACTCAGTCGTGTCCGACTCTTTGTGACCCCATGAATCGCAGCACATCAGACCTCCCTGTCCACCACCAACTCCCGGAGTTCACTGAGACTCACGTCCATCGAGTCTGTGATGCCATCCAGCCATCTCACCCTCTGTCGTCCCCTTCTCCTCCTGCCCCCAATCCCTCCCAGCATCAGAGTCTTTTCCAATGAGTTAACTCTTCGCATGAGGTGGCCAAAGTACTGGAGTTTAAGCTTTACTGAACACTAACTTCCTCTTACAAAAAGTTTTTCTTACATAAAAACTAAAGAGATTCTAGACTATTAATAAATATATATAAATGTATATATAATAAATATATTCACCAATCTATAAAATATTAATATACAAGACACATCATAGCTGCTAAAGAAAAGATGTATGCTTTTAATAAAAAGATATAAGAAATGGCTAACAAAATGATGAATACAAACATATAAAAAAGGTTCACAACAAATGAAGGAGAATTTTATGGCAAATGGATGTAACTCATTGCCCTGAACTTTCTTCCTCTTCCTTCTCACATGTCTTGATCGATACAAATTCTTCTTTTATATGGGCCACACCTCTCCGAGGTGAAACTACACAACATGTTATAATCCACCTGTTAGCTTACTTTGCAATAATGACAACACCTAAATCTATAAAAACAGGCAATGGCCCTGCCTATATTTCTAAGCAGTTCAAACAATTTTTCATTCATTCTCTATTAAACAGATTACAGACATTCCTTATAATCCACAAACACAAGACATAGTTAAGCAAACACATTACACACTTAAACTACAAATAAAAAATTAAATAAGGGGGAATACACAGGAACACTTTTATCTTCCTTACCCAGAGCAGACTTTACTAGATTCCAATGCAATATATTCTCTAAGCCTATAACTACTGTTAACATAGCTGTATTTGTTTTTAAGTTTTTAAACTTACCTCAAGGAGATATCTTGACAAGAGCAGAAAAACATTTCAAGGTATTGAAGGACTCTTCTCCTCTGCCCATTTGGTACCAAGACAGGTTGAATAAACAATGGAAATCTGGGAAATTAATCTTATAGGGAAAGGGGTATGCTTGTATGTCCCCAGATGAATCCAACGAACTCACATGGCTTCCTCTTTGGAAGATCTGACCCAGTGGGGCCTCTGGCCTTCAAGATAGAGACGAGACAACAAAAATCCCAGGAGGAAGAAATTTCAATACAGGCCATGGCGGCTCTAAAGATCTCCAGAAAGCACAGCCCTTGGCGGCATCAACCTATGATCTCCCCTCTTGGGGACAAATAAAAACCCTTACAATAATCAAGCTGAAAATCCGGTTTCTCAATAGAGAATGCCTTGGAGTCCTGAAAATATTTTTGTTGCCCTGCTTGCTTTGCTTGCTTGCGCCTCCCCGCCTGATAAAGCTGAACTAATTAATCACACTTACTGGGCTTACATACCCAACCTCCCTTTACTTCAGGTTGAATAGACGGAGAAAGGACCAATCATATTAACCAATGACTCCATATATATGCCTTCTCCCTGGAGCCTTAAAGGGCCCTCACATCCTGAAGTAGAAGGGAAACTAACATCTCTCTAGGTTATGAAGCTGAGAAGGCAATGGCACCCCACTCCAGTACTCTTGCCTGGAAAGTGCCATGGATGGAGGAGCCTGGAAAGCTGCAGTCCATGGAGTCTCACTGAGGGTCAGACACGACTGAGTGACTTCACTTCCACTTTTCACTTTCATGCATTTAGTGATCTTGCCTGGAGAATCCCAGGGACAGGGGAGCCTGGTGGGCTGCCATCTATAGGGTGGCACAGAGTCGGACACGACTGAAGTGACTTAGCAGCAGCACCAGTAGGTTATGAAGTCCTTCCTTTGTCTATGGGCCCAGCAAAATTATGCAAAAATGTTAGCTGACAAGCTTGGGCTTTTGCCCTGCCTCCAAAAGAGGAGTTTTGGACATAGCTTAGATTATTTACTGCCCTTTCTTTGTCCGTGAACCATGTTTATACTACTGAAACATTAGGGAAAGAACAAAGAACACTATGCAAAGCGTTTACTAATAAGAATTTTAAATATACTCAGGTTCGTTGGGACAAAAGTCAGGGCAAATCAGGAAAATTAATCATACAATTGTCGATTGGGAACACCATGGCATGTGGTTATCTAACTGCTTAGATGATATTAACAGCACTGTGTGTGATTATGCTACTCAAGTAGCACAGGAGGTTACTAACACTACAATGGAACATTACCACGACAAAGGACTTCTTGGGTGGCTTGACGTTGGAATGGCACCCCGTAGTCTTCGAATCATTCTTAATAAACAGACTGGGCCTGAACAGTGGGACATCTGGAAACTTGATGCACCCACCCAAGAACTTGCGATTTGGACTGGACATTGCACAGGGACCAACCGTAGTCACAGAAAATATTTCTTTCATTATAATCAGTCATATTTCATATAAGCTTTTGTTCCCCTTCCTTTTGTTCTAGCTATAGCAAATTTACAGTTCAATAAGACTTTACGTTCAGTAACTTGTATAAATTGCAAATTATATACTTAACTCTTCTGTTTTCTTAAGAAATGAATCCCTTTTGATTCTTCGATCTTGATGCAGTCTGTGGTTACCAATAAATCTCCAGTAGCCCTGGGAAGAAGGTCCCATGGCTGGACTTGCTTCCTGGTTACTTACTAAACTGCTCTGGCGATCTAAATGATTCACTGGATGGCTGATTCTTGGCATTTTGGGATTAATAGCTATTTGCACCACTGCTGCCGTCATTGGCATTGCTTTACAAACTTTAATTCAAACACATAATTTCATCCAAAATTGGACTAAAGATGCTCATATTATGTGGGCCACTCAGGCTCAGATAGATGAGGATATTCAAGATGAAATACAGGAACTAAAAACTGCCATCAAATGGGTTGGAGACCAATTAATAGATGTACAAAAACAGGTGACACTAAAATGTGATTGGAATTCTACTCAATTTTGTGTTATTCCTGTTCAATTCAATAATAGTACCTGCAACTTGGAACAAATCAAATTTCATTTACAAAACATACATGACAATGCCTCTCTGAATGTACAATTATTACCAAAAAAAATCTTCGAGACCTTTTCTAAAAATCTGCCATCTTCCACTAATTTGGAAACTTTAGCTGAAAAACTAGCTGATCAATTATCTGGGCTAGACCCACACGGATGGTTTCAAAGCATTACTCACAGCATCGGGTCTGGAACTGTAATTTTGGTGATTGCCTTGACAATTATATTTGTCATTTACCATTGCCTTCATGCAAAAATTATTAAAACTTGAACCCTTTTTACAATTATTATAAATAAATAAGGGGGAATTGTCAGGGAATATCTAACAGGAGGATTCCTACATGCTGTTTCTCATAAATCCTTTGTTCCTATCAGTTTCTGGTGTCAGAAACCAGTGGAATGGCACACCACTCCCAGGACTGAGGTCATAGGATGAGACAGGCTTGAATCTCCTTGAGTAAATATTCTCTTTATGACAAAGCTGCTTAGTCTCGATCCTCTTTCGTGAGATATGGATTGTCTCCTGACCTTGTGACCATTATTAATCCCTTGTTCCCTTGGTAACTGTTGCTATATGTTTGGTTTTCTGATCTTTATCACTATCGAAAGAAATTTCCCGTGCAACAGCCTATATATACTCACAGAAAGATCATAAAAGCACCTTTGCTCCACCAGAGTTTTGGTCCCTGTGTCTTTCTTTCTTTCTCTCTGTTTCTCTTTCTTATCGTCAACACACTGCCAGGTTCCGCTCCATTAAATGACCCCAACAGATTCCAACGCAATATATTCTTTAGTCCTGTAACTATTGCTAATACAGCTTTATTTACTTAAATTTTTTTTTTAACTTACTGCAAGGGGATATTTTGACAAAAGCAGAAAAACATTTCAAGGCATTGAAGGATACCTCCCTAACTCTGCCCATTTCATATAAAGATGGGTTGAGTAAACCATGGAAATTAGAAAATTAACATTACAGGGAAAAGGGTACGGTTGTATTTCTCCAGATGGAGCCAATGAAATCAGTTGTCTTCCTTTTTGGAAGATCGGCCCCAGGGGAGCCACCAGCATTCAAGACAAAGAAATGACGAATGCCGGGAGCCACCACGGGAGATCCCACCCATGACAAGGTCATGTGGAGGAGACCTGATGAGCAAGGCAGATCAGGACTCGAGGGGTCCCCCGGATGTGCTCGAGCATCTACCCCAAAATCAGAATCTGTCTATTTTATGCCTTTCATCAACTCTTCTGACATTAACAGGGGGCTATCCTCAAACACCTTTCTCTGGAGAAAGTCAACTTAGGGCTCTAGCTAATAAGTCCCCGGGCCATGAGAGGAGGGTTTCAATTCAAACCCCTCTGATGGCTTTCTAGCTTGCCTGACAGGTTTATCCAGACCCTCGCAGCTACGCATGTGATTGTTCACAGCCTCCCAATCATGAGAGGCACTGGAAGCCTAAAACATTCTAAAAATATGAAGGCTTTGAAAGAGTTAAAAATTATTAGAATAGTGCTGGTGTAGGATCAGCCTCCCAATCATGAGAGGCACTGAAGCCTAAAACATTCTAAAAATATGGAGGCTTTGAAAGAGTTAAAAATTATTAGAACAGTGCTGGTGTAGGATTTCATTGTTGAGCCAGCGCTTGCTGCCAACTTCCCATATCCCCTATCCACTGTGCACCTGCAATAGTTAATGTAGTTGGAATGTAAGAAAAACAAGTAGTAGCCTTGGCATTAACCACATCAGATCTTTGAGCTAACTGGCTCTTTCTTTGTTGTAACCCACTGCACCTTTGCTCAGTGAGAATGTAACTCTGTTTAGTACTTTCTGAGGCTGACATAGATTAGAAATATAAAGAAAAAACACTTCAAGGGAAACTAAGTTTTCTGGTTGAGCAGCCTTTATCAAAAGAGGGTCATAAAATGTCCACAGGCCTCCAAGGCCAGAAGATAATGTACACAACATTGTATATGGAAAAGGTGTGCAGAAAAAATCCTGGTTTCGGTAAGGGCAAAACTGCTGGAATGTTTGGGCTACCTCTGCATGACTCTGCATTTTTCATTTCCCTCTATGTGCAAGTCAGGCTATAGAAGTTCCTCTTGAAAATAAAGTTATGGGCCTTGCTCACCAAAGCTTGGTCTCCCCGTGTCATTCTTTCTCTTTCCCTTTCTCCCTTTCTCTCCCTCTTTTTCAGGCTGATCCCTTGGAGCACAGGGGCTCTCTGAGTTCACTTTTCTACCTGGGCTTCTAAGACCCGATTGAGAAGTCACTCTGCATCTTCACTCTGGCAAGAGGGCGCCTGCGGCCTCCGAGAACAGAGCAAGTCCCTTCTCTGGGGCTTTATTGGCTTTGTGTGTAAACCAAAGAATATCAGCCTCTATTCTTTCTTCTCTCTCTCTCTTACCCACTCACCGACGCCATTCATCCTGAGGGTATCCCTGGATCCTGCCGGGGCTGTATCCCCATAGGTGAAATATCCAGGAGGAGGAGTTTCCAGTACAAGCCATGGCAACTTTAAAATTTTCTAAGAAACGCCACACTCAAGGTCATCGACCTTATGATCTCCCCACTTGGGGACAGATAAAAACCCTTTCTAATCAAGCTGAAAATCTAGTTTCTCAACAGGGAATGCCTTGGAATCCAGAAAATATTTTTTTCACTATGCTTGCTTTTCTTTCGCTGCTCAGGCTGACTTAATTAATCACATTTATCGTCCTTATATACCTAACCACCCCCTCCCTTATTGCAGGTTGTAGAATGGACAGATATAGGGCCAGTCGTATCCACTAAAGATGCAGTACATATGTCTCCTCCTTGGCATTTGGAGAGGCCCTCTCATCCTGAGGAAGAAGGAAGATTAATTAACATTTCTCTAAGCTTTGAAATCCTTCCTTTATGCATGGGCCCAGCAGAATTATGTAATAATTTTTGTCAACAAACATAGGCATTCATCCTGCCTCCAAAAAAGAACTTCCACACATTGTTTAGACTGCTTGCTGCCCTGTCCCTTTATGAGAACCATGTCAATACTACCAATACTCTAGGAAAAGGACAAATGTTGGAATGCAAAGGGTTTACTTATAAGGACTTTAAATATACTCCTGTTTATTGAGATAGATGTCAAGCTACATCATGGAAATTAGTGTTTGTGGCTAATTACACCATTGTTGATTGGGGACCCTTTGGTATGTGGTTATCTAACTTCTCAGATGATATTAATAAGACTATGTGTGATTATGTTACTCAAGTAACATGGAAAACTACTGACAGTTCAATGGAACACTTCCATGACAAAGGACTCCTTGCCTGGCTTGACGGCAGAATGGCACCTCTTCACCCTCAAATCGTCCTCAATAAATGAACTGGGCCTGAATGATGGGACATCTGGAAACTTGCTACAAATACTGGAAACCTTGCAATCTGGACAGGATATTTCACAGGGACGAGTCATGGTAACTATTCCTTCCATTATAATCATTCATATTTCATACAAGCTTGTGTTCCCCTTCCTTTTGTTATAGTCATAGGAAACTTACAATTTAATAAGACTTTACGTCCAGTGACTTGTATATTTGCAAACTGTATACTTAATTCCTCTTTTTCTAAAAAGAAGAATCCCTTTTGATTCTTCATAGTTTGTAGTTGCCAGTAGATTTCCAACGACCCTGGAAAGAGGGTCCCATGGCAAGAATTGCCTCCCAGTTACTCACTAAATTACTCTGATGATGTAAGCGATTCATCAGATGGTTGATTCTTGGCATTTGGGGTTAATAGCTATTTGCACCACTGCCGCTATCATAGACATTGCTTTACAAACTTCAAACACAAAACTTCATACAAAATTGGACTAAAGATGCTCATACTATTATATGGGTCACTCAGGTTCAGATATACGAAAAAGTTCAAGATAAAATTCAGGAATTAAAAGCAGCCATCCAATGGGTTGGTGACCAATTAATAGATTTATAAAAACAAGTATTATATTGTGATTGGAGTTGGACTCAATTTTGTATCACTTCTCTTCGGATCAACCATGGTGCTTACAAGTGGGAACAAATCAAATTTCATTTGCAAGATACGGATAATAATGTTCCCTTAAATGTACAATGGTTGCAAAAGGAGATCCTTGAAACCTTCTCTAAGAGTCTACCCTCTTCCAACAATTTGGAAACCTTAGCTGAACAGCTAGCTGATCAATTATCTGGGCTAGACCCTCGAAGATGGTTTCAAGGCATTACACATAGTATTGGATCTGGAACTATAATTATCCTGGTGTTTATATCTGTAATATACTGATGGCTTTCAACTAAAATTGTTCAAACTAAACAAACTCAATTGGTCAGGGCCTTTTCCACAAAAGTATCTACAGTCATCTCCAATTATGAAAAAATAAAAAAGGGGGAACTGTCAGGGGACGTTCAACTTTAAGGGATCCAATATGTTAGTTTCTTCTTTTGTGTGCTGCTTTTCAAGGACTCTCTATTCCTTACCAGTTCTTGGAAATCAGGAACGAGCAGAGGTGCAGGCAGTTCTCAGGACTGAGGTTATGAGAAAGGGCACCTGCTTGGATTTCTTTCAGTGACTCTCTTCCATAACTTTTTACTTAGAGGTAATCTATTCAGTTATGCCCCTTTCTCAGGATATAGAATGCTTTCTGGCCCTTTGAAGATTGCTATTTGCTTGGCTTTGTTTTTGCTCAATATTTTTTACTGCCTAAAGCTGCCCTGTATGAAGATATAATAAGAATGTGTTTCTGCAAATAAAGCACCTCGGTTTCACTCAAGACTTGGGTCCCTTGCATCCTTCTTCTCATCGACTCCAGTCCCCAAGTCCTGGTCTACAAAGACTGTGACAGCTCTGTCTTCAATTTCCACAAATAAGAGTAACTGTTCTTTAATCATACATACAACAGTTATTTCTATCCAATGGAGAACATGACCGTTTTCCTATGCATCATTCCTAGTACACCATCAGTCCCTGGTAACTCTCCCTCTCCTCCTAAGAAAAGCCCAGTCCTTCTAACATCTTGCCTACTCTGTTCAAGGTCAGTTGGTAGAACAGTATGTTTTATAACAGGCTGGACTATGTATGGAAGGGCTTCCTGATCCTACTGACCATGAGTCATGTCCTACTTTTACGTTATTTTCCGCCCTCCCTCTTGCTAATTCACACACACTATTGAATTTCGTAACTCACGCTGTGTGTTTTTCCAGGAAACAAGGAAGTGAATGAATCATATCTAATGAAGTCGGCCCCTTCATCTCACTGATTCCTTCCCAGAGACCATCATGAAACACATGTAGCAAATGCGTTTGATCAATGTATTACCAAAGCCACGCTCTTAGAGCTCACCACACAACAGCTCAATAAACTGAGAGACTACTTGTTGGGCAAGGAATAGTGACTTTATTCAGAAAGCCAGGAGACCAAAGAGATGCTGGACTGCTGTCCCAAAGAATCATCTTTGTTGAGTTAGAATTCAGGTTTCTTTTACATGAAAAGATCTCTACAGGTTCTCTTCAAATATGGACTTACTGCACTTGTGGAGTACCTGAACTAAAGTCATCAGAGAACACATATAGTGAAAAAGGCAAAGGATTTGGCACAATCAACGAGTCTGGGAAGTATGGCTCTACTATGTCCCTATTTTGGGTAAGATCCTTGCCCACAACATTACATTGCTGTGTGTTTGCTCCAGGATAAGTACTCTGATACTACTGGCGAGATGTGAGCTGTGAGGATAGGGTTGTTTTGGTTTTGTTTTTTTTTTTCCCACACTTGTGAAATTGGTGAGGAATCTTTCTAGAATGAATTCATGTTCTAAAGACCTAATAAATACATATATATCTGTCTTCTATCCAGTATGAATTTTCTCATGAGGTCTAAGATGTTGCCACACTCATGATATTTGTATGGTTTCTCAGTAGGATGAATTCTTTGACCAACAGTAGGGTGTGGATTTTGAACTTTGAATTTTGAAGACTTCTACCATATACCACATTCACATATGTTTCTCTCATGCATGGATTTTCTGATGTTTAGTGAGTGCTGAGACCTGAGTAAAGGATTTTCCACACTCGAAACATTTGAACGCTTTCTCTATGTGTATTCTGCGATGACTTGTAAGGTATGAATTTCGACTGAAGAACTTGCCACACTCATCACATCCGAAAGGTCTCTCTCCAGTATGAATTCTCCAATGAAGTCGAAGACGTGGTTTTTGACGAAAGACTCTTCCACCCTCAGCACATTTGTAAGGTTTCTCTCCAGTATGAATTGTCTGATGACTTAAAAGAATTGACTTTACACAAAAGGTGTTGCCACACTCGTTACATTTGTCCTTGTTTCTCTCCTGTATGAACTGTCTGATGACTTAAAAGCACTGACTTTACACGAAAGGTCTTGCCACACTCATCACATTTGTAAGGTTTCTCTCCAGTATGAACTGTCTGATGCCTTAAAAGGGTTGACTTTAGACGAAAGGTCTGGCCACAGTCATCACATTTGTAGGGTTTCTCACCAGTATGAACTGTCTGATGATTTAAAAGGAAGGTTTTAAGACGAAAGGCCTTGCCACACTCATCACATTTGTAAGGTTTGTCTCCAGTATGAACTGTTCGATGCCTTAAAAGGATTGACTTTACGCAAAAGGCTTTGCCACACTCATCACATTTGTAACGTTTCTCTTCAGTATGAACCCTCTGATGACGAGCAAAGTGTGCATTTCGGCTGAACACTTTGTCACATACATCACATTTTAATAATTTCTTTCTTGTATGAACTTTCTGATGTCTCCTGAGCTGTGAGCTGTCAGTAAAGGCCTTGCCACACTCATCACATTTGTAAGGTTTCTCTCCAGTATGAACCCTCTGATGACTTAAAAGCATTGACTTTATACGAAAGGTCTTGCCACACTCATCACATTTGTAAGGTTTCTCTCCAGTATGAATTGTCTGATGCCTTAAAAGGACTGACTTTACAGGAAAGGCCTTGCCACATTCATCACATTTGTAAGGTTTCTCACCAGTATGAATTGTCTGATGAGTTAAAAGGACTCTCTTTACACGAAAGGCCTTGCCACACTCATCACATTTGTAAGGTTTCTCTCCAGTATGAACTGTCTGATGACTTAAAAGGGTTGACTTTAGACGAAAGGCTATGCCACACTCATCACATTTGTAAGGTTTCTCACCAGTATGAACTGTCTGATGATTTAAAAGGAAGGTTTTAAGACGAAAGGCCTTGCCACAGTCACCACATTTGTAAGGTTTCTCTCCAGTATGAACTGTCTGATGCCTTAAAAGGATTGACTTTTCATGAAAGGCCTTGCCACACTCATCACATTTGTAAGGTTTCTCTCCAGTATGAAGTCTCTTATGACTTATTAACGGTGATGGGTGACTATAGTGCTTGCCACACTCATTACATTTGTAAGGTTTCTCTCCAGTATGAACCCTCTGATGAGCAGCAAGGTGGGTATTTCGGCTGAAGACTTTGTCACATATATCACATTTAAATAATTTCTTTCCTATATGATTTTTCTTATGTCTCCTGAGGGCTGGTCTGTAACTAAAGACTTTGCCACACTCATCACATTTGTAAGGTTTCTCTCCAGTATGTAATCTCTTATGATGTCTGAACTGTGAAGGTTTCCTAAAGTGCTTGCCACACTCATCACATTTGTAAGGTTTCTCTCCAGTATGAAGTCTCTTATGACTTATTAACTTTGAGGAGTGACTATAGTGCTTGCCATACTCATTACATTTGTAAGGTTTCTCTACAGTATGAACCCTCTGATGACCAGCAAGGTGTGCATTTCGGCTGAATACTTTGCCACATATATCACATTTAAATTTCTGTCCTGTATGAATTTTCTGATGTATCCTGAGGTTTGAGCTGTGACTAAAGGCCTTGCTGCACTCATCACATTTGTAAGGTTTCTCTCCAGTATGAACTCTCTGATGACTTAAAAGGATTGACTTTACACGAAAGGCCTTGCCACAATCATCACATTTGTAAGGCTTTTCGCTGTGTGTTTTGAGGTCTTGTGATACTACTGAAGGATTCATAAAATCATTCCCATATATGTTAGAAACACTGGTTTGGACACAAGGAGGAATTCTTTGAAGAGGTGAAAAGGAGAAACTGTTGTTGACAGACCTCTCAACTTTATTATATTCAGAAATTATCCCACCAGTTTGAAATATCTGCAGTTTATTCTGAGACTTAAATCCAAGCCTGTTTCCAAAGGGCTTGATTCCTGCATCCTTTCCATCATGTGACTCTCTTCCATCATGCACATTTCCATTAAGGCTTACAGGTGTGCCTTTGTAATTTCTTTTGTCATCTCTCCCCTGACACTCCAAGTCACACATATTTTCCTGACATTCCCAAAGATGAACATGTTTGATTTCACAGCTTTCAGGTCTTCCCAGCATCAATGTTTGGAATGTTTCTCGTTTATCTCTGTTCACTTTAGGTTGTAAATGTTTGATCACATGTGTAGGAGAGATATCTACAAGATAAAAAGAACCACAGGTATCCTGCTCACAATAATTCAAAAATAAATCTTTCATGTTGAATATAGATTACACTAAAAGTAATACTTACACCAAGTTATGAAACACCACAATGATGACCTTAAGTTTTTAGAAACACTAAAGGAATACAATTCTTAACTTAAGAAAGCATGATAACACAAACTCACCGTTAAGGTAGCTTAGTTTTAAAAACCATATGCCAAACACACTCACATTGGACAATCTTATGCCAACTCTCAAAAACAGAGTATTTTTCTACCAGGACCCCTAGGAACGTATCAATCAACAGTTGTCTCAAATTGAAAAGAAAAATATTACACTATCATTGTACTGTGCATATTTACTGTACATAAATAAATTCTAAACAATATATTACATACTGTAATAGTAAATAATCCAAAAGCAAGCTTACCCAATTAACTATACATAATTGGTTGCTTACAATTGAAAACAAATGAGAAAATGAAGAATATGACAAAAACAATTTTTTGGAAACAACGTAGTTTTCTAAATCTCCTATACAACTACATACCCCAAAAGAAAAGGCATTTTACAATGTTAACAAGTAGTATGTGTCAGCTGTATTGCAGAATACATGCTAAAAGACCATCATCTGCAAATGACACAAAAATTAAGACGTAAAATAGTCATCAGTTTTCTAACAGCCAATAATCAAAGCAATGCATACCTATGTTGTTATTGTTCAGTCGCTCAGTCATGTCTGACGCTTTGCGACCCCATTGACTGTAGCCCACCGGACTCATCTGTCCATGGGATTTCCCAGGCAAGAATAATGGAGTGGGTTGCCATTTCCTTCTCCATGGGATCTTATTGACTTAGGGATCAATCCTGCACCTTCCGCATTAGCAGGTGAATTCTTTACCACTAAGCCACCAAGGAAGGCTTCTCTCTAGCCATGCACTATTCTTAATTACCTGGTTTAATGGCACCAAAATATAATAAATAAAAAATGAGTGCTTTGTGTATTTATTGACTAGGGTCAGACACAATACTGCCAAAAAATGTTGCAAGTGAAAAGCATACAAGATATAATGTAGTTGACATTTGACAGAAAACAAACTTTTGTAAAGCAATTATACTTCAATTATAAATTAATAAAATTTTAAAAGGATATAATGTAGATAACATCATATCATAAAGAACATATAGATATTACATCTTTTAAACAAAAGTAAATTTTGAGTATTTACTATAAAACATGCACTACTGTAAGCTAACTAACATCACTAATTTGCTTTGAAAAGCTTGAGGTAAATTAACATGTTTTTCTCTAATCAGAGCAGGAGACACACCCAATTGGTGCACAAAGTGGTAAGAGAAACAGGATATGAATCTGATCCTACAGACTGAGAAAACTTATTTGTCAACATGACCACCCACTGAATGAATAGACTAGAAAATTAAAAAAAAAAAAAAATACAAGGAACGTGGAAAGAAAATATCAAGGAAGATACAATACAGAAGTAGTCTTAACTATTATACAACCATCCCAGCTAGAAATGGGTTGTGAGTCATCATGGATGCACAGAGTGATTTAGGTCATTCCTGAGAAACTGGTTCAATAAATGACCAGAGATTATCTTTACAGTGAGAGTATGTAAAAGGTGAAGCGATGTGGTAGGTAAGAACAATGTTTCCGTCCATATCAAGGTACTATGTGAGGACTGGTCAGGACTAAGAAAGGGCCTGCATGGAGCACAGGGTACACAGATTTATGTCAGATATCAGCTTGTGACTGCATGTCTTTGTGAAAATAACTGAGAGCACAAACTAATATACTGACCTTAAAAGAAAAGAAC
This sequence comes from Antidorcas marsupialis, assembly GCA_006408585.1. Taxonomy (NCBI): domain Eukaryota; kingdom Metazoa; phylum Chordata; class Mammalia; order Artiodactyla; family Bovidae; genus Antidorcas; species Antidorcas marsupialis. The sequence goes on from SJYB01006935.1 coordinate 47,671, forward strand.
TGGTTCAGCAAGTTTATGGGCATTATACTACGGGTATGGGACAGAAACAAAAGAGCTTTTAAAAGTGACTGTGATATATGGAGAAAGCAGGATAATACCTGTTATACTATTTACAATGAAATGTATCCAACTGTGAATTTTGTAAGTTACAATGGAATGCTTACATTCAAGAAAAGCATACATAATATTCCAGGATATTGTGTAAGAATCTTATTAGCAGAAATCAGAAGGAAAATACAGGAAAAGGCTATCTAAACCTGGGTTCCTCTGTCAAGAATGATTAACCTCTCTATTGGACATTTATTTCATTTCTTCTTCCATATATGTTCATCTCACGATTGAGGAGTATCAAA